>PVJS01064970.1:0-10099 GCA_004027185.1 Glis glis | reverse complement strand
CCCCCCCCCCACCTAGTGAGGCCCTCCGCAACTTTGTGAGACCTGGTTTCAAAATAAAGTATAAATAAAAAAATAGAGCCGGGCGTGGTGGTGCACGCTTGTAATCCCAGTACTTTGGGAGGCGGAGACCGGAGAATACGGGTTGGTGGCCAGCCTCAGCTCTCTCGCTCTCTCTCTCCCTGTGTGTCTCTCTCTCTCTCTCTACTTAGTGAGGCCCTCTGCAACTTCGTGAGACCCGGTCTCAAAATAAAGTATAAAAAATAGGGACGGGGGTGTAGCGCGGAGGTAGAACACCCCTGGGTTCAATCCCCGGTACCGCAAAAAAAAAAAAAAATTGAAGCCAAGCGTGGTGGCACACGCCTGTAATCCCAGTACTTAGGAGGCTGAGACAGGAGGATCGCAGGTTCCCGGCCAGCCTCAACTACTTAGTGAGACCCTCCACAATTTAGTGAGATCCTATTTCAAAATAAAGAATAAAAATAGGGCTGGGGGTGTAGCTCGGAAGTAGAATGCCCCTGGGTTCCATCCCCAGTACCGCAAAAAAAAAAAAAAAAAATTGAGGTGTGAAAAGCCTCAGATTTCTGACTTTTTTTGTGTGTGTGGTACTGGGGATGAAACCCAGGGGCTTTCTATAGACCTCCAGGCTACACCCCGAGACCTATTTTATTTTTTATTTGGAAACAGTCTCACTAAGTTGCTGAGGCTGGCTTGGAACCTGCAATTCTCCTATCTCAACCTCCCAAGTACTGGAATTACAGGCATGTGCCACCACACCCAGCTAGATTTCTGACTTTAAGTCAAGGTTTCCCTGTAAAAACAAAATGATTTAAAAGACTGTATTTTTTTAAAGAATCCAATCTAAATAATAGGTAGGAAAACAGAAGTAGTTTATCTAACAAAGAGAAGCAGCTCAGCCTTTTAGTTTGTATCATGGATTGTTGGCATTAAGTGATATGTTAGTTAACTTTGTATTGCTGTGGCCAAATACCTGAAAACAACAACTTAGAGGAGAAAAGGTGAATTTGGCTCATGATTTCAGAGGTTCAGTCTATGGTTGGCCTGCTCCAAGGAAGAAACATCACGGGAGCACGCCTGTCAGAGGCAAGGCCAGTTACCCTCTCACACAAACAGGGCAAGAGAGAACTTCAAACTGGTTTCAAAGAAACCTCAAATTGCCTAAAAAGCCCAGATGAGAGAAAAAGGAAGGATGAGGGTCAATGTGCACTGTTGGCAAGACTAGGGGGGAACCAAACTTTGGGTCCACAGATTCCTAAGAATTCATTTTTCTATTCTATCAAAAGTAGTAAACAGCAGTCAACATTGGCATGAAGGGAAAGGAAGGAGAGTCTCAGAACAAAAACTCTCAGTTTTGCAGTTGCAGGGACAGATCAGTCCTTATCAGTCCCCTCTGCAGGGTGGAGGAGCTATAGGTGGCTTTAAAGCCCCATCAGAGCCATCTCTGTCACCAGCAGCCAAGCCAGGGAACCTGCTGGATCTTGGCTGGGTAAGTTCCATCACCTGCCTGCATAAGAAATTAGCAAATGAACCAGGCAGTGGGGCACGCCTGGGATCCCAGTACTTGGGAGGCGGAGGCAGGAGGATCACAAGTTCAAGGCCAGCCGCAGCAACTTAATGAGATCCTGTTTTAAAAAGAAAAAGGGCTGGGTGTGTAACTCAGAAGTAGAATGCCCCTGGGTTCAATCCTCAGTAAAAGGAAGGAAGGAAGGAAGGAAGGAAGGAAGGAAGGAAGGAAGGAAGGAAGGAAGGGGAAAATGACATAAAAATAAATCTAATACAGTTTGGCCAGAAAAGGGGAGAACAACTAAATTGTCTCCTCAGTTCCCATAGAAGCAGTTACAATTTATAGAAATAAAAGCCAGGAAATGTACACATGTAGACTTAGGTTGTGTTAGCCAAAGAACATGTCACAATTACTGTTTTTTAACCTTTGCTGAAGCTTCCTGGATTTTGGGGGGCAGTTTCTTTCTTTTTTTCAGTATTGGGGATTGAACCCAGGGGCATTCTACCTCTGAGCTACACCCCCAGCCCTATTTTTTATCTTTTATTTTGAAACAGGGTCTCACTAAGTTGCAGAGGGCCTCACTAAGTAGCTGAGGCTGACCGCGAACCCAGATCCTCTGGTCTCAGCCTCCCAAGTACTGTGGTTATAAGTGTGTGCCACCATGCCCAGCTTGGGGGCAGTTTCTCAGCTTCCACTGGAATGGAGAAAATAACAACCGGGTCTCACGAAGTTGCGGAGGGCCTCACTACCCAGCCCTATTTTTTATTCTTTATTTTGAAATAGGGTCTCACTAAGTTGTGGAGGGCCTCACTAAGTAGCTGAGGCTGGCCGCGAACCTGCAATCCTCCTGTCTCAGCCTCCCAAGTACTGGGATTACAAGCGTGCAACACCATGCCCAGCTCGACTGGGTACTTTATAAAGAAAAGAGATGAGGCTACTAGCTCAGGGGTACAGTGCTCACCTAGCATGCATAAGGCCCTGGGTTTGATCCTTAGCACTGGGGGGGGGGGGTTCATAGCTCTGGAGGTCCACAAGTGCAACACCAGCTTCTGTTTGGCTATGGTGAGGCCTTCAAGGCAGATGACGTCAGAATGTCAGAGGAGGTCAACTGGTGAGTGAGGAAGTCACAGAGATCTAGAGGGGTCAGCTTCACTCTTTTATAACAATTCATTTTTGAGGAAACTAATTGGAGTCTCAAAAGACTACATTAAGCCGGGCGTGGTGGTGCACGCTTATAATCCCAGTACTTGGGAGGTGGAGACCGGAGGATCCAGGTTCGTGGCCAGCCTCAGCTACTTAGTGAGGCCCTCCACAACTTCGTGAGACCCGGTTTCAAAATAAAGTATAAAAAATAGGGCCGGGGGTGTAGCGCGGAGGTAGAACGCCCCTGGGTTCAATTCCTGGTACCGCAAAAAAAAAAAAAGACTACATTAGTCCCTTTCAGGGGTGATGTCCCCAATTACCTAATCATCTCGCCCTTGACTCCACCTCCTAGAGGTCCCACCACCTCCCAACATGACCACACTGAAGACCAAGCTCCCGATACATGCACCCCTGGGGACACAAGCCAAATCCACACCCTGGCAGCCAAGTTTGTTTTCAGGATAAAAACTGTCCATAATTTATACTTCTCAGGGCTCTTATCACTAAATTGGACATGTGCCTAGCAGTATCAAACAAAACAATACTCCAGATAGTGACTAAATGGTCCTTTTCCCTGTGACAGCTGCTTAACTTGTAATAAAACAAACATAAATACTAGAAAACCTGCAAAGCTTACCACCAAGAAAAGAAATCGCACACAGAACAAAGCACTGTCCTTCAGCCTAGATCTTCCGGACACACAGATTTGCAAATAATTTCAGGAGACTCAGAAACTTTGGGGGGTTCACAGTAACAATAGGGTGCTGGCCTGGGAGTCACACTTGTTTCACAGCCCTGCTGGCACTCAAGGGGCCCAAATAAAATCCACAGGGATGGTGGGGCCAGGCTAGGAGGCCCAAGGGCCACTCCCATATTTCCAACCGGCTTGTTAACAGCAGTTGCTATGGAAACAGCCAGTGTTCTTCCTGAATGAGCAGCCACTCTGCCTGCACCGGGAAGGCTGGCTCCTGACAAAGGCACACACTGCAGACTGCTGGAGGCAGAGGAGGCCCGGCCCTTCTTTGTTGGCTTGCCTGTGTTCCCCTATAGAAACCGCTTGGCACAGCCTGTTTCTTACCCCTCCCCCAGCCCGAATGGTTTGACTGTTAAACACAACCATAAATAACCACCCGTTGCCCTGCCCATGGCTGCCCACACTGATTTTTCCACAACCTTCAAAACCCTTTCTAAAGGGTGAGGCGGAGGAATTTCTGGAAGGAAATTCCCTGTGTAAATGAACCCAAAGAGAGGGGTGCTCCCCCAGGCCCCAGAGTAGCCTTTCTAGTCTGCAGATTTGTCCCCCAGGCCTCACTTTCTCCCTAACCCAAAGGAAGCTTATTCATGGGGAGTCTCTTGCTTATGCTACGAAGTTGAAGCCAGGCAGATGCAAACTTTGTGGTCAGCTCTTTGAATTTGCTATTTGTAGAGCAGAGTGTTACCTTGCAGTGGAGGATACAGCTATGGATATCTGAGTTCGTTCCCCCAATGAACTCACAATCTCTTGGACCCATAAATCAACTAGAAGAGGGTGGAATAGGAAAGCGGCCCCTGGCTGCTACAGGGGCTGCCAGGGTCAAGCCTGTGTCATCACAACCCGCAGAGCTGAAACAAATGGAGGACAGATCATTGAAACGCATGGCTTCAAGGCACGAGGTCAGGATGATGCAACATTAAGAAGAGTGAGGCTGAGCCGTGTGCCCTGGGACAGGATAAGCCCTGAAACACAGACAAGCAGAGCACTGTGTCTGCCGGGTTGCCAATGGTGCAGGGGAGAGGGCAGGGGAGGGAGGGAGCGGGTGGGGGAGAGGGGAGTGTGAATATGCAGAGCATAGACCCAGAAGCATTCCTAGGAAACTGCTAACAGAGATTTCTTTTAAGGACAGAAACTGGCTGGAGAGAGGTGGGTGGGACTTACTTCTCACTCTATTTTGAAGTTGTTATCAGTGTTGTTACGAATGTATTATCTTTTGAATGTAACTTTGTAAGTAATTTAAAATTATTTATTTTGGGGTGCTGAAGATTGAACCTACAATACGTGCTAACCATGTGCTCTACCACTGAGCCACACCCCCAGCTCCAAAATAAATTTTAAGACACTTATACATAGAATTCTTCATTTGAGCATAAAAGTGAGGCAAAATTGTGTGTGTGTGTGTGTGTGTGTGTGTGTGTGTGTGTGTGTGTTCAGTGCAATCCCAATCAAAATCTCTGCTTGCTTTAGTGTAGAAATTGACAAACTGGTTCTAAAATTCAAATGGAAATGGAAATGACTTTAAAAAACCAAAATAAATCTGGAAAAGAAAAAAGTTGGAAGGGTAACTCTACTTGATTTCAAGAATTATTATAAGCCGAGCGTGGTGGCGCACGCTTGTAATCCCAGTACTTGGGAGGCTGAGACTGGAGGATCTGGGTTCGTGGCCAGCCTCAGCTACTTAGTGAGGCCCTCCCCAACTTAGTGAGACCCTGTTTCAAAATAAAGAATAAAAAATAGGGCTGGGGGTGTAGCTCAGAGGTAGAATGCCCCTGGGTTCAATCCCCAGTACTGACAAAAAAATAAATAAATAAAATAAAAATAAAAACTAAAATCCAGCTAGGCGTGGTGGCACAGGCCTGTATTCCTAGCTCCTCAGGAGGCTGAGGCAGAAAGATCACACATTAGAGGCCATCCTGGACAATTTAGTGAGACCCCATCTCAAAATAAAAAGGGCTAGGGATATAGTTCAGTGGTAGAGTATTTGCCTGACATGCATGAACCTCTGGGTTCAATCGCCAGTACTGCAGAAGAAGAAAAAGGAGGAAGAGGAGGAAGAAGAGGAGGAGAAGAGGAGAAGGAGGAGGAGGAAGAGGAGGAGGAGGAGAGATCAAATGGTCCATCAGATCAATTTGTGCCAAGATCAGAGTCCTGAGACTCTCTGAGCTTTCAAAAGACAGTCATCAATTCTGAGAACATTAAGAAAGGCGGTGTCTGAAAAAGGTTGGTCAACCCTGATTCTTGATCACATATGATCCCAAAGCCAAAACATTTTTAAAAAGATATATTGCTACAAGGTTAAAGAGATAACTCCAACAGGAAAATTGGAATCTAGCTAGCAATTCTGGGGAAAACAAATCTTTCTTTTTTTTTTTTTTGTACTGAGAATTGAATTCAGGGGCATTCTACTTCTGAGCTACACCCCCAGACCTTTTACTTTTTATTCTGAAACAGGGCCTCACTAAGTTACTGTGCTGACCTTGAACCTGTGATCCTCCTGTCTCAGCCTCCCAAGTACTGGGATTATAGGTGTGTCCACCATTCCTATCACAAACCCTTCCTCCCATGGGTTAGGTGTGAAAAGAACATGTGTCCTTCTCTTTCTCCTTCTCTTTCTTTTTTGGTGCTGGGGATCAAACCCAGGGCCTCATGCATGCTAGGCAAGCACTCTACCACTGAGCTACCCCTGCCCTTAGAGTTCCTTTTTATTCAGAATTATTTGGACCTATAACATAGCACTTCTCAAACTCAAGTGTGCTGGCGAATCACCCGGAGATCTTGCTAAAATGACAGATTTGGACTCCGTAGGTCTGGGGTAGAGCTCAAGATTCCATATTTCCCACAAGCCTCCCAACTGGTCTAAGGATTGTACTTTGAATAGCAACGGATGACACCCTGTAATGGGTTGAATTTTGTCTCCCCCAAATACATATCCAAGTCTTAATCTCCAGTACTTGTGAATACAATCCGGTTTGAAAATAGGGTCTTTGCAGATATAATTAAGACATAAATTAAGCTAGGTACAGTGGCACATGCCTGTAATCCCAGTATTTGGGAGGCTGAGGCAGGAGGACCGCAGATTCGAAGCCAGCCTCAGAAACTTAGGCTTTCAGCAACTTAGCAAGATTCTGTTTCCAAATAAAAAATAAGGCTGGGGGTATAGCTCGGAGGTGAAATGCCCCTGGGTTCAAACCAGTAACACAAAAGAAGAAGAAGCCAGGTGTGGTGGCGCATGCTTGTAATCCCAGTACTTGGGAGGCTGAGACCGGAGGATCCGGGTTCACGGCCAGCCTCGGCTACTTAGTGAGGCCCTCCGCAACTTCGTGAGACCCGGTTTCAAAATAAAGGATAAAAAATAGGGCTGGGGGCGTAGCTCGGAGGTAGAATGCCCCTGGGTTCAATCCCCGGTACTGCAAAAAAAAAAGTAATAATAATAATAATAAAAAGAAGAGAAGGAGGAGGAGGAGGAGATATAGAGCCCCACCTAGGAAAGGTCAGGTGAAGATGGAGGCAGAGAGGGCAATGATGCAGCTACAAGCCAAAAAAAAAAAAAAAATTGCCAGCAGCTACCACCAACTGGAAGAGGCAAGGAAGGATCCTCCTCTAGACCTTCTAGAGGGTCCGTGGTCCTGCCCACCCCTTGATTTCATACATCTAGGCTATGAGAGAATATTTTATTTTTGCTTGTTTTGTTTTGTGGTGCTGGGTTCATGCCAGGCAAGTGCCCTATCCCTGAGCTACTAGCCACCTTGGTTACCAGGTGGACTGCGACGATATCACAGTAGTTGTGTTCCACTAAAATCTACTTTACTTAATAACGGCTCCAAAGCCCAAGAGCAGTGCTACTGGAATTCAGATATGCCAAAGAGAAGCTGTGAAGCACGTCCTCCCCCTCCACCCGCCCCCTGGTAGTCAAGTGTTGTACCGCTAAGCTACATTCCAGCCCCAAAGCGCTTTCTTCAGATGAAAAGGTCAAAGTTCTCAACTTAATAAGGAAAGAAAACCATATGCTGAGATTGCTAAAATCTACAGTAAGTTAAGGCTGTTATCTCTTACTGTGCCAAATTTATAAATTAAACTTTCATTATAGGTATGTATGCATAGGTAAAAACAAGAAAATGGAAAGAAATGCTAAATTTCAGTGACAGGTTAGATCAGGAATTGTGAAAAGTCTGTGATTTTTCCCTTCCAAGTTAGCCTGAGACAGCTCCCTGGATGCTGATAGACCTGAGACTCCGGGGTCAGACATAATTACAGGGGTTTATTACTCATAGCAACAGCTGGAGCCAGAGTATTGGCATTTGGTCAGATCTCTGGGCCTCATTTTCCATCAATAATGGGAAGAGGATCAGACGACACCTGCCCACTCAGAGGATCCTAGTATATTATAGTAACAGGTAAGGGGCATATTGCTTTCATATGAATTAATCAATATTCTAAAATTTTCTCAGTTTTAGCCGGGTGTGGTGGTGTACGCTTGTAATCCCAGTACTTGGGAAGCTGAGACAGGAGGATCCCAGGTTCGCGGCCAGCCTCAGCTACTTAGTGAGACCCTCCACAACTTAGTGAGACCCTGTTTCAAAATAAAGAATAAGCCGGGCGGGGTGGCGCACGCTTGTAATCCTAGTACTTGGGAGGTGGAGACTGGAGGATCCAGGATCCAGGTTCGCGGCCAGTCTCAGCTAGTTAGTGAGGCCCTCCGCAACTTTGTGAGACCCAGTTTCAAAAATAAAGTATAAAAAATAGGGCTGGGGGTGTAGCTCGGAGGTAGAACCCCCCTGGGTTCAATCCCCGGTACCGCAAAAAATTTTAAAAAATAAAGAATAAAAAATAGGGCTGGAGGTGTAGCTCGAAGGTAGAATGCCCCTGGGTTACATCCCCAGTACCACAAAAAATTTTTTTTTCTCAGTTTTAATTTCTAAAATATTCATAATGAGACCCACATGATCAAACACTCTTTGAGGATATCAATAATTTTTTTTCAGTGCTGGGTATTGAACCCAGAGCCTCATGCATGCTAGGCAAGTGCTCTACCATTGAGCTACATCTATAGCCCCAATAGCAATGATTTTTTTTGTGTGTGTGGTACTGGTGATTGAACCAAGGGGCATTCTACCTCCGAGGTATACCCGCAGCCCTATTTTTTATTCTTTATATTGAAACAGGGTCTCACTAAGTTGCAGAGGGCCTCATGAAGGAGCTGAGGCTGGCCGCAAACCTGGATCCTCCAGTCTCAGCTTCCCAAGTACTGGGATTACAGCAGCAATGATTCTTAAGTATGTTTATTTAAAAATAGTTGGTCCTAGCCAGGTATGGTGGTGCGTACCTGTAATACTAGCTGAGGCTGAGGCTGAGGCAGGAGGATTGTAAGTTTAAGGCCAGCCTGGGAAACTTATGAGACACTGTCTCAAAATTTTAAAAGTACAGTGGCTGTATCTCTGTGGAACAGTGCTTGCCTAGCCTGCACTAGGTCCTGGGTTAGTTAAATCCCTAGTACCACAAAACAAAAACAAAAATACATATTTGGTTCTAAGCCCAAATACTTGAGAACCTCTGGCATATATGAGAAATACTAGAACTTAAATAAATTATATAATAATAAATAAACATTTTTTTTTTTGCGGTACTGGGGATTGAATGCAGGGGCGTTCTACCTCCGCGCTATACCCCCAGCCCTATTTTTTTATATTTTATTTTGAAACCAGGTCTCACGAAGTTGTGGAAGGCCTCACTAAGTAGAGAGAGAGAGAGAGAGAGAGAAAGAGACAGGTAGAGAAAGAGAGAGAGCTGAGGCTGGCCATGAACCCGGATCCTCCGGTCTCCGCCTCCCAAAGTACTGGGATTATAAGCGTGCGCCACCACGCCCGGCTAAATAAACATTTTAAAAGAAGTTATCGGATTAGATAATATCTAATGTTCCAACATTAGAATTCTGTGACATGGACTCTCTTCAAAGACTAAAGTCAAAGACACTTTATTGGGGGGTTAGGGATATAACTCAGAGATAGAGTGTGTAGCTAACATGCTTGAAGTTCAATCCCCAGTAACACACACACACACACACACACACACACACACACACACACACACACTTTATTGTTAGGAGGAAACAGCATATTAAGAAGGATTGGATCCCTTTGGCGGCTTGGTGAATCTAAGGACTGATTCTTCCTTTTAATAAAATATCAGCCAGGCGTGGTGGCGCACACTTGTAATCCCAGTACTTGGGAGGTTGAGACAGGAGGATCTCAGGTTCGCAGCCAGCCTCAGCAACTTAGTGAGGCCCTCCGCAACTTAGTAGGAACTTGTTTCAAAATAAAAAATAAAATAGGGCTGAAGGTCTAGCTCAGAGGTAGAATGCCCCTGGGTTCAATCCCCAGCACCAAAATAATAATAATAATAATAATAATAATAATAATGATGATGATAACAACAACAACAATGATGCAATATCCCTTGAGTTCCCATCAGACACTATTAGAGTAGAAGACATGGAGAAAATCAGAAAAGGTCAGTTTCTTAGTCTTTTTTCTGTTTCTGTAACAGAATACCACAGACTGGGTCATTTGAAAGAAAATAAAGTACTTTGGGAGGCAGAGACCAGAGCATCTGGGTTCGCGGCCAGCCTCAGCTCTCTCTCTCTCTCTCTCTCTCTCTCTCTCCCTGTCTCTCTCTCTCTCTCT
>PVJS01064969.1:0-10099 GCA_004027185.1 Glis glis | reverse complement strand
GAGAGAGAGCGAGAGCTGAGGCTGGCCACGAACCCGGATCCTCCGGTCTCCGCCTCCCAAAGCACTGGGATTACAAGCGTGCGCCACCACGCCCAGCTATCTGACTCTTTTAATGACATCAAGAGGAGGTGCTCTCTCTTCATTTGATGGACAAGTACAGTCTCAGACTAGAACATTGGAATAGCTCCTCAATAGCCACATGGCTGGTGGGGAGGACTCAGGATCCAGACCCAGATTCGTTTCACTCCAGAGCCTGAGAATCCACCTTGCGTCTTGCCCCCTACCTGGTCTAATGTTCCTTCTTCCTTTTCTGTGTTCTACACTCAGACTGCTCTGGACCCTCGGGTCTCTGAACGAAGGAGCCTCAGAGACTTGCTCCGCCCTAGGATGACCACTTCAACAGTCATACCAGAATCATGATAATGGGGACATACCAGACAAGGTGGAGGGACCCAACAAAGACCATCTTACCAGAAACTGTCCAATCCCATCGCATAGCCAGAGCGGTCCCAGGTCCCCTAAAACCCCACTGTAGGCAGGAGATTTCCTCCATGGGAGGTAGAAGCCTTCTCCGTGCTCCTTGATCCTCTTACCTCTAGCTACTAAGCATCGCTTCCATGATCAACAGACCAACCTGGGGTGGACTATTGGTGAAGGCTACAGCAAATGACCCTGAGATCATTAGTTTCAAAGACTAAAGTAAGGAAAAGAGCTAGGAAAGTCTCCACAGTCTCTGAAGTGATACAAACAATGTTTGTTAGAATATAAATTTCATGTGGTGGCTCACACCTATAATCCCAGTATGTGGGAGGCTAAAACAGGAGGATTGCAAGTTCCAGATCAGCCTCAGCAACTTAGCAAGACTCATCAACCTAGTGAGATCTTGTTTCAAAATAAAAAATAAAAAATGGTTGGGGGTGTAGCTTGGTGGTAGTTCAATCCCCAGTACCCAAAACAAAACAAAACAAAACAAAACAAAACAAAACAAAACAAAATGAAACAAAACAATTCCATTAGAAATGTGAGGTTCAAGGATAGTTCTGTCCAATTTTTTGATGTACTAACAATAAAATTAAAAAAAATAGAACTCTTACATTGTAACTATGATAATCTAGGTATTTCTCTTAGGGAATTATATTTAGAGAAATATCCTTGAAATAATCTTGTGCTATATGTTCTGTGACATTCTGGTTAAAATGTTGAAAGAAAACTGGATATATTAGTCTAAGAATTGTATCAAAATCTAGAGGCCATCATGAAGAATTGCAGTGTTTTTTTTTTTTTGAAGATGCTAAAGGAAAGTAAGTTTCCGCTTCTCCTCTGACAACCAGTTCCCCATGAGGATGCTCCTGATTGATGGCTGAAACTTGAAGGTCTTTTGGTTTGGGGTGTTATTTTTATATGATTCTCTTTCTTTATCATCTAATTGTTTCAGCTCAGAATTTGCCTGTGAGCTCTCTGAGTTGTGACAAAACAGCTGGTACATGACAAGTTGCCAGAGTTAACAGCCACCCGTCACACTCCATTGCCACCCGTGGCGCCGATGATGAACGCAATCCCAGTTTTAAATGGACCCATTTTTTTTAAACCGCAGAAAATTGTCTCCACGACTTTGAGCTGTCAAGAAGAAAAGAACAAATACACAATAACCTAGATCTAATTCATCATTTCTTTAATGCATGCTTCATATGGTCGTTTAGCAATAACCAAAAGGTCATATACATTAAAAACACAGGTTCTAGAACCATAGAGAGAACAAAGCACATTCTTAGAGAACCACATGGAAAATCAGGCCAATTTTAAGGATGAAGACAGATGGACATGTCATCTAATAGTTTCTAGAATGATGAAAAATTGTAATAAATTGAAAAATACTATATTTGTGCATCATAAAAGCGACAATGTGTAAGGAGTTACAGAAGAGGTGGCAAAAATTTAATGGTAATTCATGTTATCATATTCATCTTCATATTCATTTTTTTGATACTGGGGATTGAGCCCAGGGGCATTCTACCTCTGAGCTACACCCCCAGATTTTTGGGGGTTTGTGTTTTATTATGTTTATTTTGTGTGTGTGTGGTACTGGGGATTGAGGGTCTAAGTTGCTGAGGCTGGCTGTGAACCTGCGATCCTCCTGTCTCAGCCTCCCAAGTACTGGGATTACAAGCGTGTGCCACCATGCCTGGCTTTCATCTTCATATTTAAGTCAAATGTTGCCATACCCAATGTCTTGAATAAAAGTCACTGAATAGGAATTGCTCGTCCTCAAAGATTAAACTTCAAAAATTTTGATTTATACTTGATTTGGGAATGAAACATTACATCATGTTCTGTTAGTTTCTTTTTCTTTAGCATGAAACAAAACTTCTAGAAGAATCCAACAAAAAATAGCCTATTTCACACAAAAAGTCATACTACCTTCACTACAAGAGGATAAAAGAGATATATTAACTGAGCAGCATAGTAATAAAGCAAAAGTCAGAATGTAATGATATAGGAAAAGACAAAAGAAGAAAAAATAATATGTAAATGAGAAGGAAACAAGCGAAAAATTGAATAAGATAAAAATGTTCAAGTGTATAAAAATATTAGTTTTGTTTTAGTTTAAAATTCATATTAAACCTTAAAAACACTCACCAGGTGTGGTGGTGCATGCCTGTAATTCCAGTACTTTGGAGACTTTACAGGAGGATTCCAGGTTCAAGGGCAGCCTCAGCAATGTAGCAAGCCCCTCAGCAACTTAGCAAGACCCTGTTTCATAACAAAATATAAAAAGTGCCGGACGTGGTGGCGCATGCTTGTAATCTCAGTACTTTGGGAGGCGGAGACCGGAGGATCCGGGTTCACGGCTAGCCTCAGCTCTCTCTCTCTCTCTCTCTCTCTCTCTTTCTGTCTCTCTCTCTCTCTCTACCTAGTGAGGCCCTCCGCAACTTCGTGAGACCCGGTTTCAAAATAAAGCATAAAAAATAGGGCTGGGGTCGTAGCGCGGAGGTAGAACACCCCTGCGTTCAATCCCTGGTACCGCAAAAAAAAAAAAATTTAAAAAAAATATAAAAAGTACCAGAGGTGTAGCTCAGAGGTAGAACACCTCTGGGTTCAATTCCCAGTAACTAATACACACACACACACACACACACACACACACACACACACCTTAACAACACTCAAACTCATATCATAATGCAAAACTTCCAGTTATTTTTGAGGAAGTGCACCTAATCTAAAATGGCCCAAAAATGGAAACAATTATGAAATTAATAATAAACTACTGTCACAAAAAGGAAAATATAAAATTAACGAGCTATGATAAAAATTAGAGAGAAAACATCCAAACACAAATGTGTTTG
Organism: Glis glis; assembly: GCA_004027185.1. Lineage (NCBI taxonomy): Eukaryota > Metazoa > Chordata > Mammalia > Rodentia > Gliridae > Glis > Glis glis. The sequence continues at coordinate 6,752 of PVJS01064969.1, read as the reverse complement.
CTTAAACTGATAAAAGGCACACCCCACCATGAAAAACAGTAGCTGTGAATATCGAATGCTTACTAATATAAACTAAAAAGGAGACGTTGTCCCAGAGCAGGGGTTTAAATCAAAGAACAAGAAGTCAAACCACACTTCCTGCAGGAGCTAGCCTTGGTGCTTTCTCCATGTTAATAAAGTTTTCAAAACATGGCTAGTACTGGGAGTCCTTGTTCAGTAAATTCCATTAGCATGCGCTTGCGTGTGCAGCCCTTTAATGCTTCATGGGTAGCAGGCATGTAAGTTTGCAATCATTTTCAGAGATTACAAAAGCTATTGTCACCAGTGGGCTCCAGGGAAAATACAGGGATTTAGCCTGAGGTCCTTCACCTTTCTTTCCCTTCCCTGATCCCTCCAGGGCCCCCTCCAAGTGCACCCCTGTAATACTCTCGCACCAGGCAGCCCTACTAGCTGCTGGGAGGTGTCGTCTTTAGAAGAACCACTGCATCCTCTCTTGTCCCCTTTCCCCATGAAGACATGTTTTAGTGTTTTGCTCTATCCGCTACACCTCATTGCAGAAACTCTAAGAAGCCTGCCAACTCATTTTGGACCGCAATGACTTTGGTCCTCTGCAAACTGAAGACTTCTTTGCTGATCAGAATGAGCGAAGAAGGGCCTGAAAAGCTGGGAAGAGAGAAATCGTCAACCCTGCTGTAGGCACGAGAGGGGCCTCACCTTGCCCATGCTCAGTACATAAAAAAAGGTGGGTGAGTCCTTTACTGGATTCCCAAAAGGCTCTAACAGGCATCTTTTTTAGTATATAAATTAGCAACCTACGTCATCCCATTCCCCTGATCTGCTTACATTTTTCTTCTTATTTATTTCCAGTATTATATGTTTATTGTTTTTAACTGTCTTACCCAACACATTATAAACTACATAAGGGTATGGATCATGTCAGTTTTATTTATTGCATCCCCATTCCCCTGGGACATAGTAGAGACTCAAAAAATATTTGTGGAAGAAGGAATGAAGGAAGAAAGAAAGGAGGAAGGAAAGTAAAAGGAAACAGTAAATCTTTTTTTGTCCAGTATGTTTTTCTGGAACAAGAGAAAATTATATGCTTCCACATAAAACTAATGATTTCAATTCCCCATCATATTTTGCACCTTTTTTTAACAACTAAATTTGTTTCACATTCTGAGTATCTTTCTGAATACTCACCTAAAAAGAAATCAAACTAAATTACTTTTAGAGTTGAGACATAGCTACCCTTACTAAGCAGTTTCTTTCTACTTGTTCCATATATAATGCCAAAGAAAAATTAAAAGTAAGTTAACTTGAAGCACCATAGTTATTGGTATTTTTCTGCTAGATGCTTAAAGCAACACATCTTTTCTTATAGACTTTCTTATTCATATACACTTCAGGTTAATATTAATGACATACAAGTTTATATAAATAAGTATTGCCTCTGTGAAAGGGATCAGTAAAGAACATGACATTTGGTGAGTAGCCATCAATTCAGCTTTTAACCATCTGTAAAGTATGGCAAATTTTAATTTTTATGCAAGACTATAAGTAGGTAGAGGAAAGCTAAATTGTTGAGATTTATATATCAAGAATGTGTTCCAGATAATACTAAAGGTTTTATCATAGCCATTTCTTTTACCCCGAGGAATTCAGATATTTTATGAAATGATTCAATTAGTTTTCCCAGTATCTGTATTAAGTATCCAATGTCATTAAATAGCAAATAATTACTACTGGAATATATCTCAAGGCATTCTTTATTAATGGATGATACTTACATGTCTTTTGTCAGTTAAATAACAGAGTATAATCTATTATAATCCGACAGGGTCCTTTCAATGTGAATATATATTCAGTGATCCTTTAAACAACATGGTAAAAATAACTGGGATAATAATCATACACAGATTCACATGAGATGGGAGAGGATTCTGAGCTCCAGATAAGAAACTCGGCCCAATCAATATTAATTTCAGCCTGTGAGATCCTCAGCAGAGAACCCAGTGTTACAGTTTGGATATAAAATGTCCCTTAGAAAAGTTCATATATTAGGCAATGCAGCCAGGTTCAGAGATTAGGGCATGACTGGAGGAGATGGGTCACCGAGGTGTGACCTTGGCGACTGTATCGGTCCCTGACCCTCTCTCCTCTCTCTGCTTTCTGGCCATCAAGAAATGAGAGCAGCTTTTCCTCCTCTGCCATGCCCTAAAGCCCTGCTACCAAGCAGTTTCTTGGAGCTGACCAACCATGGACTGAAACCTTTGAAATCTCTAAAACTGTGAGCCAATAAACCTTTCCCCTCTAAGTTGTGCTTCTCAGGTAGTTTGGTCATAGCAATGTAAAAGCTAACTGAAACACCCAGCTATGCTGCGCAGGTGCATTTGACCTACAGAAGCAGTGAGAGTAGAAATAGGTTCTAGATGAACCCACTGTTGGTTGTAATTTGTTATGCAGCAAAGAATAACTGATACAGACCACCTACTGTATTATTTAGAATTCATTATGTATACAGGCCGAACCTGTGAAGTTTGGGCACACAAAACAATGACAATTTCATAGAGTGACATAAGTTGGTCACCCTGAAAAGGAAAGATAAAGATGATCTCTACAGGCTTGAAAGTGAGTCTATCCCTTGGGCAAGCATGAGTTATCCTCTGAATCTGCCCCCACTGGGGGAAAAATATGGGCATTAAGCTATTTTTTAAGTTCTAATAAACATCCGCCAAGCATGAAACTTCTTACTATTTTACTGTTCATCCATTTAGCATTCTCGTTACTTGTGAACTATAATTTAGTCATTTTTCAGTCAATATTTCAAGGAGCATCTACTTGTTCAGTGGATCTGATATTCTAGTTAGAGTGAAAGGAGGGAATAGGCTTATAAACAAATAAAATATCGGATTGCAGTAAGAATCATGAGAAATGATTCCCCATGATGAGGATTTCTAGAAGTGGTAGTGGTGGGAAAGGGTTTTCTCATTTTAAATAGTGTGCTCAAAAATTATCAGTGCCAATCTCAATATCATGTATGGGGCAGGGCAGGGAATGGGATTGGATCGGGGGGCAAGATCACCAAGTTTTATATGCATGTATGTCCCTATCACTCTGAACTTCATTAGGATGTGTAATTTCAATGCACCAATAAAAGTATATTAAAAAATAAATAGCATGCTCAGGAGAAGCCTGGATGGTTAACATTTGAACAAAAGTCTGAAGCATGTGAAGAATTGTATTAGTCTACTACATGGGGGTGGGAGGACATTCGATTGGGGAAGAAAAATATACAAATTTCAGAGGCAAGAATCTGCCTGGACAGTTTAAAGAGCTACAATAAAGTCCTGGGGCATGGATTGAGTAAGGCAGCATTTGAATGACATAGGACCTTAAAGTGTGTGTGTGGGGTGGTGCTGTGTGTCCAGATTGTGTAGTTAATCCTGATGGAGGGTCTGGATTGACGGAAGCAGCAGTGAAAAAATTTTTTTATTATTTTAATGGACCATCAATATTAGGCAATATTTTAATTAGACATATAAAACTTGAATCATGAAACAAAGAACAGAAACAAATATTTCACTATCAAACAATAATGTTATGCAAATACATCACTGCAGCGCGCTGCAGCACACCCACTAGAGCTCTACTATAGCACTGAGGTCCTGAGGACCTCATTTACCCTGTTTTAACATAAATGTTTGTAAGTGACAGTGAAGTATGGTGACATACAGGGGGAAAATGTTAAGACTGAGGGTGAAAAATGAAACTAGAGTACCTACGTGGGAAAGAACACTATAACTTTATAGGAATGCTTGAAAACACTTATATTCTCAAACTAAGGTTAAGCATTTGGTTTTCTTTTAAATTTAGCAGTGAAATTTTTTCTAGATTGTTTTCTTTTTAGTGACACCATCGCAGCTTGTCAGATTTAGACTGTTGTACATTTGATTCTTGAGAATATGGTAATTAATTTCTGCCTTTTCCGCTTGGTTCCGATAATATGTCTAACCTGTAAGATGCCTCTTTTCTTCTCTTTCTGGATGTGAATGTAAGGTAGCAGAAAAGCGACAGATGTTTAGTAAGGCTTTCTATGTGCAAGACCCATCGCTAGGCATTTATCATGTGCTATTTCCCTCCTTAAATTAGAATTGTTACTAGGTTATCACAATGTTAGAGTTGAATTAACCTGAGAGTCTAAAAGGTACCCAGTGGCATACTTGTAATCACTTGCAGAGTAGAGTTTCAAGCTCAGATCTCCTGGATTTAAGTCTATGATGCTACAATGTTTGAAGGAGAAACAGTGAATGCGGAGGGTGGGCTTTGCCAACAGGGATGAAGTACAGATATTTGCTGGTGGTTCATTTTATCTGGCACACTGTGAAGAGAGGTCCACACTCAAATGAAGAAAAATAAATTGCACTCTATTGAAAATGTGGGAATCTCTGCAAGCCAAAGAATAGTAGTGTCCTTTGGAAGGGGAAATGGTCATGAAAATGATTCAATCCACAAGTTTTTGTGGCCCTTTCGCATAGGCAGCCATACCATAGTCGTTGATTCTGCTCTCCAGCAAGCCAGTGCTTTCTTAATTTGATTTGTTTTTCTCTCTCTTTATCCCTTTCAGTGGTTAACATTAGTAAATTTTCCCATCTCCTTTGATGGACTGATTTGTAAGGCTGATTATTGATACTTTAAGAAAAAATAGAAATCTGAAATCTTGACTGTGATGGTAATCACACAAATCTCCATATATGATAAAATTATATCACAGAGAGGCATACACACACAACAAAACTGATGAAATCTGAATAAAATGAGTGGGTTTTATCAATGCTAATTTCCCTGTTATGGTGTTGTATTAGAGTTTGGCAAGATGTACCATTGAAGATACTTGGTGAGAGTTATAGGGATTTCTCAGTATTACATTTGATTTCATATAAACCTACAATTACTCCCAGATAAAATTTTAATGCAAAATTAAATCTTAGGAACAAACATTAAAGAATATAGTTGAAATAGTCTTGGAAGAGCAAAAATTAGAAGAGACATTTCAATGTTCTAGGGATATGATTTTAAATTTATTGGCCAATGTTTTTTGATTAAATTTAAAATAACATTTAACAGAAACCAGCAGGAGACTGTTTCTGATTTTTTCTTGGACTTGTATTTCGGTGATGAAATATGTTTGTTAGCAGCTAATTGTGGCCTCTTGACCTTCTTCCCCTTTTTGTCCAGATGACACATGCAATAATTTACGTGGGCATCAAACATGCTTACTGAAAAATTAAGGGGATCTTTACTTTTTAACTTTTATTTTTAATCATTTGTAAAGTATTCATAGAAAGAGGAAATGAGCATAGGCAATAAAGGTGAGTGTGACTTTTGAGTTCACCCTTTAAAAAATGAAGCATGTTAATAAATTCAAGACATCAAACACTTTTTAACATGATGCCAACCAACTCATTTTAAATTTCAAGACCACAAGCCATTCTTTATCCGAGACCAAAACAAGTACCCTTCAGTTAGATGAATAATCTGTATGTCATAATGGTTAATTTTACGTGTCAATTTTACTGGGCCACAGGGTGCACAGATATTTAGTCAGACAACATTCTGGGTATGTTTGTGAGGGTGTTTCTGGATAACATCAACGTTTGTATAAACAAACTGTGTGAAGCAGATTTTCTTCCTCATGTAGGTGGGCCCTAGTCAATTAAAGGATCCAATAAAACAAAAAAGATTGATCCTCCCACGAGTAAGAGGGGACTTTCTTCTTCATACCTGCCATGAGCTGGGATAGCGTTTTTCTCTTGCTTTGGGCTCAATCTGAAACATTGGCTTTTCCTGGGTCATAAGTCTGCTGGTATTTGGGCTGGAATTATATCATCTGCTCTCCTGGTTCTCCCACTTGCAAATTGCTTATTCTTGGGACTCATTGGCCTCCATAATTACTTGATCTAGTTCCATATAATAAAGCTACATATCTATATATTCTATCTGTTCTGCTTCTCTGGAGAGCTCTGGCTAATATAAATGAATACTATGCTTTGGATGGTCTTAGATTATTTTAAGATTAGATCATATAAATATTGTATGTATATGTGTATATCTATTTCATACTTTAAGCATTTCTTGATAATCTTCTCTCAGTACTCGAAGCACATAAAACAGTGAGGATTATTAATTTTTTTTGGGGGGAAGGGAGTCTTTCTAGCAAAAGCCAGAAAGCTGAATAGACAAATTCTAAAAAAAGCTGCAACACTTAAAATGGTGAACATTAAACAAAAGTGTGGCAAAAATATAATTCCCATCCTGAAGCAATTTTTATTTTAAAAGCTAGTAGGCATTTTTTGTGAAGTAGGAAGCAAATGTAGATTACATATATCTATATATATGCCACATATATATGACATAGAGATATATAACACACATATACATATATAATATCTATGAATATATGCATACAATATATATGAATACATATATACCATATATATATGAAGATATAAACATATATGCATACATAATATTCATGAAAAATAGCCAGCCATGGTAGTGCATGCTTGTAATCCCAGTACTTGGGAGACTGAGACAGGAGGATCGCAGGTTCAAAGCCAGCCTCAACAACTTAGAGAGGCTGACAACGATCTAGTGAGACCCTGTTTCCAAATAAGAAATAAAATTAGGCTGGGGGTGTAGCTTGGAGGTAGAATGCCTCTGGGTTCAATCCCCAGCACCACACACACACA
>PVJS01064968.1:0-10099 GCA_004027185.1 Glis glis | reverse complement strand
AAAAAAAAAAAAAAAAAAAAAAAAAAAAATAGGGCCAGGGTGTAGCTTGGAGGTAAAATGCCCCTGGGTTCAATCCCCGGTACTGCAAAAAAAAAATTTTTTTTTCATTGAGCAACTATTTTGCAAAGCAATGTGCTAAATGCTCAGGACACAGGGTGAGCAAAAAGTCATGGCCCTATTCTCTCAGGGCTTCTGGTCAAAATTCACACAAAAAAATGTGTAATCACATTCCCAGTCCTAAGAAGGAAAGGAACAGAGTGCTGAGAAAACATACAAAAAGGAATGTGATCTAGGCGTGGGTGGGAAGATGGTCAAGGAAGCCTCCTGGAAAGAGCAAAGCTTGAGCAGAGCTTTGAGCATCCCCCGTGAAATGAAAGTAGATGGTGTGATAAGAGAAAGGGAGACCATCTGTACTCGGAAGGATTTCAGTCTTCATCACTACATGTGTTGAGATTTTAAGAACAAAGTCACTATAAAATGCATCTTGATGCTTTCTCTGGTTGCAGGATCAAGAATGAGCTGAAAGGAAATAAGAGTGTGAGCAGGGAAAGGGCGCAGGAAGCTGGAGGCACACAGCACAAAGAAGGATAAGTTATCCTGGGCTAAGGCCAGGTGTGGCGGGGAGACACTCAAAAGATCAGAAAGGAAAACAGCAAGTCTTGGTGACAGATGAGATGTGGAGGATGAGGAATAGGATAATATAGAGTGCTAGCAGATTTGTTCAGTCTGTGGCTCCTGGGAGGTGGCGGAACCTTTAGGAGGTGGGGCGTAGTGAAGGGAAGTCAGGTCACTGGGGGTGTGCCCTTGAAGGGGACACTTCCTGTGTCTTTGTTGCCCAGTCACTATGAGGTGAGCAGCTTCTCTGACATGTGCTCCCACCATGATGTTCTGCCTCGCCACAAGTCCAAAGCAACAGGGCTCAACCAACCATGGACTGAAACCTCCAAACTGTGAGCCAAAATTCCCTTTTTTAAGTTATCTCAAGTATCCTGTTACAGTAATGCAAAGCTGACTAACACAGCTAGCACCCTCAACATGTGGTGGCATCATTCGTGGAAACAGAACAGTGAAAAGGATTTCACAAGCCAGCCACTGCATGCACCTGTGGTCCCAGCTACTTGGGAAACTAAGGAAGGAGGGCTGTGTGAGTTCAGGAGTTTGGGGCCAGCATGGGCAACACAGCATGACCCATCTCTGTTTTGTTGGTACCAGGGATTGAACCTAGGACCATTCTACCTCTGAACTACACCTCCAGCCCTTTTTATTTTGAAACAGGGTCTTGCGAAATTGCTGAGACTGTCCTTGAACCAGTGATCTTCCTGTCTCAACCTCCCAAGTAATGAGGTGCTCCACCACGCCTGGCTGTAAGAACCATCTCTTCAAAGAGCTGGGCATAGTGGCACACACCTGTAATCTCAGTACTTGGGAGGCTGAGACAGGAGGACTGCAGGTTCAAGGACAGCCTCAGCAATGTAGTGAGACTGTTGGCAACCCAGCAAGGCCCTTTTTCAAAATAAAAAATAAAACAGGGTTGGTGATGTATATAGCTCAGAAGTATAATGTCCCTGGGTTTAATCCCCAGTACCACACACACAAAAAAAAAGACGGATGAACATTTCATGAACAAATTTTTTATCTTGTGTTGGGTAAAAATAATTAACTATTCCATAAAGTCTTTCTTTGGGTCAGTATCCTCTTGTTTTGTGATCAGGTCTAAACTATTAATACCTCAGAACTTATAGGCAAGAAACAGCATTTACTAATAATGAGAGTAAGACTCTTGCAAAGTGCTATGCACTAGAACAGAGGTATACATCTAGTGTTACAGCCTTTATCCCCAGGGATGTGTCCTACAATCCCCGTGAATGCCTGAAACTGCGGAGAGTACTGAACTCTATATACGATGATTTTTTCTATACATATATGACTATGATAGCCAGGCATGGTTGTAATCTCAGTACTTGGGAAGCTGAGACAGGAGGATCACAGGTTCGAGGATAGCCTCAGCAAGAAGACTCTCATCAACCTAGCAAGATCCTGTTTCAAAATAAAAATAAAAAATACGGCTGGGGTTATAGCTCAGAGGTAGAATGCCCCTGGGTTTAATCCCCAGTACAAATAAATAAATAAATAAGAACAAATGCCTATAATAAAGTTTAGTTTATATATTAGGCAAAGTGATAAACAAACAACAATAACTAATAATAAAATAGAGTAACATCAGCCAGCTTTCTATTCAAGAGAAGGAAGCAGCCAGGTGGTGGTGCATGCTTGTAATCCCAGTGTTTGGGAGGCTGAGACAGGAGGATCACAAGGTTCCAGGACAGCCTCAGCAAGTAGTAAGACTCTCATCAACCTACTGAGATCCTGCTTCAAAATAAAGATAAAAGAGGGCTGGGGGTGTAGTTCAGAGGTAGAATGCCCCTGGGTTCAATCCTCAGTCACACACACGAAAGGAAAGAAGGAAAGAAGGAAAGAAGGACGGACGGACGGACGGACGGAAGGAAGGAAGGAAAGAAAGAAAGAAAGAAAGAAAGAAAGAAAGAAAGAAAAGAGAGACAGAGAAGGAAGCACACACACACTTGTTGGATCACTGGGAGAAAGCTAATTTGGAAATAAAATGTTGCCAAGATCTATCAGGATTAGAAAACACCACAATTAAATCCAGCAAACAATTAGCACCTTAATTAACTAAAACTGTAGCTCTGCTATGATGAATAATCACTTATTAAAGGAGAAGGTCCTGTGCCTTCAGTAAAACTCCATATGATGTTATAGAATGATATAAACTCCTGCCTCCTCCAAAACGGGAAAACATTTAAAGATACCTGGAGAAGCCGGGCGTGGTGGCCCACGCTTGTAATCCCGGTACTTTGGGAGGCGGAGACCGGAGGATCCAGGTTCACGGCCAGTCTCAGCTCTTTCGCTCTCTCTCTCCCTGTCTCTCCCTGTCTCTCTCTCTCTCTCTCTCTCTCTCTCTCTCTCTCTCTACCTAGTGAGACCCTCTGCAACTTCGTGAGACCCGGTTTCAAAATAAAGTATAAAAAATAGGGCCGGGGGTGTAGCACGAAGGTAGAACGCCCCTGCGTTCAATCCCCGGTACCGCAAAGAAACAAAAAAGATACCTGGAGAAAGGGACACACTTATGTACAGGTAATACTTCAACAGTGTTTGATAATTCAAACAAATCATTAAATGGTATAAAAAGAGAGGTGTACTTTATTTTCACACTGAAGCTCAAGATGCGTACCAAAAGGCCTCTTCTTGAGAGCAGGAACACTCAGTGGTGGAGAGCTTTCCTGGCACTTCTCTAGAATGAGGGAGGCCCTGGGAGGCCCTGGGTTGTATCCCCACATACCCCCAAAAATCTTTGTTTACAATCCATATCTAAGGATTGTGGTTAGAAAATTGGATTATGATACAGAAAAAAATGGACAGAAATAAGGGCAAAGAAATCCGTGTGTGTGTGTGTGTGTGTGTGTGTGTACGTACACCAAAATCAAAACAAGCACTCTTCCCAAATTCTTTGATTCCTACTTCAAAAGGTCAGACAGAAATAAATCAAGAAAACCTATGAATAGGAAGACATGATAAATATGTATATGAGAAAGCCAGATTGACAGGTCAGAAGGAACACATGTCCTAAATCTACTACAAATGAACTACTGAGTTAAATCTGAAAGATTTTGAGCAATGTTTTCCAAAGTCTATGATCTTGTATACTTTAACATTAAACACAGATAATAAACAAAAAGGATTTGAGTATGTATCCAATCTTTCAGAAGACTGGGGGAAAGGGGAAAGTATTTACCCCTTAAATTCCAAAAATGGCACAGGTCAGAAAGAGTGTCAATTAGTTACCTGAGCTCACCCAAGCCAGTCCTAGAGTAGTGGATTTTAGCACAGGCAGCCATTCATCAGCACCAAAGATTATGTTCCACATGTTACTCATTATGGTTGTTGGTTAAAAGACCACAAGAGTTCTAACAGTATAAATGTTCAGTTTACAGGTCAACCACGGAGGTCAATACATCAGTGGTAAGTGCATTTGCTCTCTGCACCGAGATGGTCAGCATTACCTTCCCTAAAGAGAATCTAAAATACCAAAGGTTAAAGCAACAGGAAGAGGAGCTAAGCAGCAACAGATCCTCACATCAGTTACCACCAAGAAAAAGGAGAGTAACTGGAATCAATCCAGACAGCTAATAGGCCATAGTGATTCACTTCTGAGTTCACAAAGATTAATCCTTGTGGTCATGAGAGACTCTCACAAAGGTATCATCTGAAATATAAAAAGCCTCTGTGGACCATGTCTAGGAATCAACTAATCAAACATCCCAACCTTACCTTGAGTGTGATAGGGTAATTTTTTCTATAATGTTTGGACTTCTCTACTTTGAAAATGCTCTTATTTAATGTGTTCTCCATTTTCTTAAGCAAAGACTGTGCCTTGATCCATTACATCAACATATAAATCAATCCGTTTCCTAATCTAACTTGTTACAAATGGGATTCACTGCCAAGTCAGCACTTCTGATATCCTGTGAACCTGGAATCCTCTCTAAAAGAAAATTAATGCCCCATGTGTTGGCACTGAAGCCAGTCCTTATGATCTATGCACATTGCAGCACTTTTAAGGCTTTGAAAACAAATTGCATCAATTGCTTTCCTAGCCAGTGCTTCCACTTTACTTAATAATTCATTCTTAATAGGAAATTCCATTTTATTAATTTGGCTTGGGGAAAACAGTTTAGCTATCCAAGGACAGAAATTCAACTTGGTAAAAAGTGCTTCTAGTAACTTGGTTGAAACCCTGAAATAGCTTAAAGCAATAAATATGTAAATACAATAAATCTAAATCAGAACCTACAATACATCAGGTCTTTTCATCATCACTTCAAAAGACACAACTCCTGGGGCTGCCTAGTCCCATCTCCTCTCCCTTGACAACACCACTCAGGAACAAGGCAGTCCTCTCACTCCAAAGCTCCGTTATTTCTTCCCTCACTAAAGCTACTACCCTGAATCAGATCTGGCTCCAGGGTTGGTCAAAGTGTCTGCTGTAGAGGAAGCATCTTCCAAAGCGAAGGGTTTTGTCCTACTACTAGGTAGAATTATGTTTCCTTGGATGGGAAGGTGTAGCTTCCTGTGAAGACAAGTCTACAGTTCCAGTTCTAACAAACACTAATAAAGCAGGACTTTGCAGCACCTAGTTGCCACTTTGAGGCTAGCAACAGCAAAAGATGCAACTCTCTATTCAATGGCCTTCTGTAGAAAAAGTCAATAAAATGAGAATCTATTAAAAGATTTGAAGAACCTATATACTATTTTCATTCCTGTTTGCTCAGGTGTTGAATGGCACTTCATAATCAATAAATTATAACTTAAACCCATGCCCACTAACCTTCACCAAAGATTTACTTAACTGAACACAGTGAAATAAATCCTGTTCTTGGGACACTTTGAAGACATCTCTCCTAAGATATTTATTAGTTGCAAAAGGGAAGACAGTTACTTTAGAGTGAAGACACCCACCAGACACCAATGTTATCTTCACCAGCAATAAGACATTTAAAAATACTGATCAGAGCTGGGCATGATGGTGCATACCTGTAATCCCAGTACTTTGGAGGCTGAGACAGGGGGAATCACAGGTTCCCAGTCAGCCTCAGCAACTTAGTGAGGCCCTCCTCAACTTAGTGAGACCCTATTTCAAAATAAAAATAAAAAAGGCTGCCGGGAGTGGTGGCGCACGCTTGTAATCCCAGTACTTGGGCTGAGACCGGAGGATCCGGGCTCACAGCCAGCCTCAGCCACTTAGTGAGGCCCTGTTTCAAAATAAAGAATAAAAAAATAGGGCTGGGGGTGGAACTCGGAGGTAGAATGCCCCTGGGTTCAATCCCCGGTACCGCAAAAATAATAAAAACAAAAATAAAAAAATAAAAAAGGCTGAGAGTGTAGCTCAGAGGTAGAGGCTCCTTGGGTTCAAACCCCAGTACCATGAAGAAAAATAAAAAAGATCAGGGCTGGGGATGTTGGGGCTGTAGCTCAGTGGTAGAAGGCTTGCCTAGCATGCACAAAGCCCAGGATTCCAGAGAGAGAGAGAGAGAGAGAGAGAGAGTCTGTCTGTCTCACACACACACACACACACACACACACACACACACACACACACAGGAATACTGATCAGGAAAAACTGAGGGGCTATGAAAAATCGGAAAAGACTAAGCAAAAATGAGAAACGCAATGTGGGAACCTGGACAGGATCCTGGAACAGGAAAAGGACATTAGTGGGGAAATTGGAACAATTATTTGCCTAAGCTATGCCAATGAAAATCTCCCAATTTTGATAACTGCTCTATGGGTTATGTAAGATGTTAACATTAATGGAAGGCATGAGGAACTCTGAAGTATCTTTACAACGTTTATTTAAAACTGAAATTAGCTCAAAATAAAGTGTGCTTTTGGGGAGGGGGGATAATGTAGCTCAATGGTAGAGCACTTGCCCAGCATGTGTAAGAGACCACACAAGAGACCCTAGATTAGTACTGGCAGTATTGGGCAGTATTAGATTAATACTCCCCCCAAAATAAAGTGTTTTTGTTTTTAATTCTGTTCATTATCTGCCTGGATTTCAATCTGAAGACCACGTTTTCAATCTTAAGAGTCTAATCTGTCAAAATGAGTAGACACACTAGTTAAGTTAGAAAACTAGTAAGTATAATCAGAGCAGGCTCAATATCTAGATAGCATATTATCTATTCCAAACACAAAGGCACACATCCTAAAGTAGTAATGCCCCAGGTGCACACTTCCCAGCAATAAGAGAACTATTACAATTCTGATCCAGAGCTTAATGTATAGAAATTCCACCTTAATTACTGTCAAAGGGGTGGCTACAGTACAGAACCTTTAGAGCATCTTCTTCAGCAGCAGACAAGCGAAGCTTTGAATTAAAAAAAATAATAAAAATTTAAAAGTCCCAGCTTCAAGCCAGGTGTGGTGGCACACACCTATAATCCCAGCTACTCAAAAGGCTGAGGCAGGAGGATCACAAGTTTGAGGCCAGCCTGGGGAACTTAGTAAGACTCTGATTCAAAATTAAAAAAAGGGGCTAGGGATGTAGCTCAGTGGTAAAAAGCTTTGCCTAGCACACATAAGTCCCTGGGTTCAGTCCCCAGTACCACCATTAAAAAAAAAAAAACCCAAGCTTCAAACATTTCAACACACTATTTGACAAAACAGCAGGATTCTTACTAAGTGTGTTCTAATTTAAGCAGCAATGAGAAAACCTGTTCTTTAAAATGACACTTAGCATTATACCAATTAAAAATTCTTGGCCTTTTTCTTTACATTTGAACTTACTAAATTAAAAACTGGCAAATCAGGTATAGGGGAAAAACTCCAAGCATTAAAAGTCGTTATTCCTACACTGATGTATATACCAGCTCTTAGGCATTATTTTTCAGAGGCAGTAATTTATACAAATAACCCCTGCTTTTATTAGAGCTCTAAATATTAAAATATAAATAAGATATCAGTTCCAAGATTGAAAATGGCTTTGCCTGTCTCCAAGGCTTTTTATAGGAACACAGTAATTTATCCATCTGGATTACACTGGTAAAGTTCCAAGCACCATGATTTAATAGAGATCTGTTGTTCACTATGTGTTAAGAGGAGGGCCGAGTCTTTATAAAGGAAGTTACTAAAAATACACAAATACATCAAATATTTTTATGTGAAAAAAAATGCAGAACAGTGTTTACTAAAATGCTCACGAATGGGTTCTTCGCCAGTTCTTGTGTTTTTTTTTTCCAATTGCTACTATTAAAAATGTCTAAGAAACTAATTTCCAGAGATACAGAGCCATTACGGGCTTTCCTTGGCCAACCATTAGGCTTTTCATGGTACTCTGTGCCTCAGAGGAAGTGCTTGAGATGGTGGCTAAACACATGGCTTCAAGACACAAACCAGGACTGGGTTCCAGCTTTATCACCGACCAGCTATGTCAACTCTGGCAGGTCACCTAACCTTCCTCAGCCTGTTTCCTCTATTAAAATGATAATAAAAAATGAACTAACAAGACAAAAAGAAAAAAAATGATAAGCCAGAGGGAGTGGCACATGCCTGTAGTCCCAGTTCTTGGGAGGCTGAAACAGGAGGATCACAGTTTCGAGGCCAGCTCGTGGTGAGACTGTTTCATTTTAAAATAGGGATAGGGCTGAGGATGTAGCTCAGTGGTAGAATGCCCCTGGGTTCAATCCCCAGCACCACAAAATAACAAACAAGCAAATAAAAATAAAATGATGACAAGGTGTTTGAAGCAGTGTTTGTCACATAGGAGGAGTTCTTCAAGCACTGGTGGCTATTTTTATTATCAGCCTTGAAAATTCTTCATCTCTAAAACAGGGCTACTAACATACCTACTATTCCTCTCAGGCTGTTGTGGGGATTAAATTAAGATAATGCACAGAAGCACTAAGCACAATGCCTGCTGCAGAGCCAGCATCGTTATCATCGAGCTGGCTCCTGAAGATTTAATTCTCTCTGGCTGCAATTACACAGAGCGGGGCTTAAATTATGAGCACTCAGGGAAGAGCACATGAAGCCCCCATGTGACTAGACATCTTTCCAAAATCCAGGATGGCATTAAATGGGTTTAAAAGACTGTGTATTCCATCTTTACCTATTAAATCTGAACATGCACAAAGCCGGTGGCATTAATGCTCCATGTTTTATTTTGTGGGAATTCAGTCACCAAATGTTTACAAGAACAATTTAATATAGCCCTGTCACTTAAAAGAAAATTGTCAGGAATAGCTGGCTTCTGGCTCTAGCCCACCTTCTCTGTAGTTTCTATTGAGACACTTCTGTGATTAAAGGAGTCCTATGAAAGTTAATTTAAGTTTGCTTTCTTGATTGACATTTCCTCTACTTATTAGCTATGTAACCAAATGGAAGTTGTTTAATCGCTCTTGACCTTAGTTTTTACTTTTGTGCAACATAAATATGGTTCTACCCAAATTTTAGTTTACCACAATGAGATAGCCACTATATATATATATATATATATATATATATAGTGTGTGTGTGTGTGTGTGTGTGTGTGTGTGTGTGAGAGATAATGGGAATTGTACCAGGTGTATTCTACCGCTGAGCTATACCCCCAGCCTTATGTTTAATTTTGAAACAGGGTCTCACTTAGGTTGCTAAGGGCCTTACTGAGTTGCTGAGGCTGGTTGTGAACTTGCAATCCTCCTGTCTTAGTCTCCCAAGTACTGGGATTACAGGTGTGTACCACCATGCCCCACTAGATAGCTACAATATTAACTTTGGGCTTTTGTTCACACTACAAAAGATAAAAGTCTACTTTCCTAAAACTTTTCGTGTGTGTGTGTGTGTGTGTGTGTGTGTGTGTGTGGATTGAACCCAGGGGCACTCTACCTCTGAGCTACAGCCCAGCCCCATTTTATTTTATTTATTTATATTCATTTATTTATTTTTTGGTACTGGAATTGAACTCAGGGGCATTCTACCCCTAAGCTACACCCCCAGCCCAATTTTATTTTAAAACAGGGTCTCACTAGGTTACTGAGGCTGTCCTCGAACCTGTGATCCTCCTGTTGCAATGTCCCAAGTACTGGGATTACAGGTGTGCACCACCACGCCCAGCTTACTTTCCTAGAAGTTCTAATGCATGAGAGGCATACCTTGGAAACAAACACAGCTTTCTCAATGAATTACATTTCAATATCATTCCATAGCAGAACAGTCATTTATCATACTTTGAAAGGCATGCTAATCAGGAGGCTTGAGTATTAACATAAGATGATCAACATGGTGTGAACTTGGGCTTAACCTTTGAACTCAGTGGCCACTACTACTTAGGTGTTATTTATTAAAAGTGTGCTAGGCTGGACCCAGTGGCCCATGTCTATAATCCCAGTACTTGGGAGACTGAGACAGCAGGGTGGCAGGTGTGAGGCCAGCCTTAGCAATTCAGAGAGACCCTTAGCAATTTAGCAAGACCCTGTTTCAAAATAATAAAATAAAATAGGACTGGGGGTATATCTCAGAGGTGCAATGCCCCTGGGTTCAA
>PVJS01064967.1:0-10099 GCA_004027185.1 Glis glis | reverse complement strand
CCAGCCTCAGCTCGCTCTCTCTCTCTCTCTCTCTCTCTCTCTCTCCCTCTCTACCTAGTGAGGCCCTCCGCAACTTTGTGAGACCCGGTTTCAAAATAAAGTATAAAAAAATAGGGTCGGGGGTGTAGCACAGAGGTAGAACGCCCCTGGGTTCAATCCCCGGTACCGCAAAAAAATAAAGAAAGAAAGAATAAAAAATAGGGCTGGAGGTGTAGCTCAGAGATAGAATGCCCCTGGGTTCAATCCCCAGTACCACAAAAAAAATACACACACACACACTCACACATGCAGGATGGTACATGCCTGTAGTCCCAGCTACTTGAGAGGCTGAGGCAGAAGCATTACTTGAGCCCAGGAGTTTGAGGACTACCTGGGCAACATAGTGAGACCCTGTCTCAAAAACCACCCCCCAACTACAATGAAATACTACACAGCCATTAAAAAGAATAGACAGATTTGTATACTTTTTTTCTTGGGGGGAAGGGTAACCGGGGACTAAACCCAGGCACATTCTACCTCCGAGCTACACCCCATTTACTTTTTATTTTGAAACAGGGTCTCAATAAGTTGCTGAGTCTCACTAGGTTGCTGAGGCTGGCCATGAACCATGAACCTGTTATCTTCCTGTCTCAGCCTCAGGCATGTGCCACCGTATGCTTTAAAATGGAAAGTGCTCTAAGATTTAGTTAAAAGCAGCAAGATATACACTTGTAATCCCAGTATTTGGGAGGCTGAGACCAGAGGATCTGGGTTCACGGCCAGCCTCAGCTACTTAGTGAGGCCTGGCTTCAAAATAAAGTATAAAAAAAATAGGGCCGGGGGTGTAGCTCGGAGGTAAAACGCCCCTGGGTTCAATCCCCGGTACCACAAAAAAAAAAAGCAGCAAGATATAAAATAATATGCATGTATATATGTGCCTTGCTTCATGCACATTTCTCAAAAGAGTAATTACAATTGACTTTTTTTTTGCGGTACCAGGGATTGAACCCAGGGGCGTGCCCTATTTTTTTATGCTTTATTTTGAAACTGGGTCTCACAAAGTTGCGGAGGGCCTTACTAGGTAGAGGGAGAGAGAGAGAGAGAGAGAGACAGGGGGGGAGAGAGAGAGAGAGCGCTGAGGCTGGCCGTGAACCCAGATCCTCCGGTCTCCGCCTCCCAAAGTACTGGGATTACAAGCGTGCGCCACCACGCCTGGCTTTGACTTTTTTTTTGGGGGGGGGGTACCGGGGATTGAACGCAGGGGCGTTCTACCTCCACGCTACACCCCCGGCCCTATTTTTTTATGCTTTATTTTTGAAACCGGGTCTCACGAAGTTGCGGAGGGCCTCACTAGGTAGAGAGAGAGAGAAGAGAAGAGAGAGAGAGAGGAGAGAGGAGAGAGACAAGAGAGAGAGAGAGGAGAGAGGAGAGAGACAGGAGAGAGGAGAGAGAGATAGATCGTGCGCGCGTGCATGCGCGCTGAGGTTGGCCGTGAACCCGGATCCTCCGGTCTCCACCTCCCAAAGTACTGGGATTACAAGCGTGCGCCACCACGCCTGGCTTTTGACTTTTTTTTAACAATGCTGGAGACTGAACCCAGGGCCTGCCTCATACTAGGTAAGTGCTCTACCACTGAGGTATACCCCCAACTCCGCAGTTGACTCTAACAATGTGGAGGTTAGGGGTATAGACAGCTTGCACAATCCAAAGTCCACATATAACTTTGGACTCTCGCACAGCTTAGCTACTAATAGCCTGCTGTTGATGGGAAGCCCTACCAATAACATAAACAGTCAATTAACACATGTTTTCTATGCTGTATGTATTACATACAATGAAAACCACACAAGAACCTCAAGAGATCACTTTTTACTGCCACATGTAATTTACTGGAGAGGCGTGGAGACGATTAGCGTCACAGGGGTGTTTTAAGCGGGTCCTCCCAACACTTGAGCTCACCGCAACAGCAACAGGAGGTGGCTATGAAATGATTACAGCAGCACAGTACCTACTGCATTTATGGCTTAATATTGCATCTTTACATTTGTTTACATTTCTCACAACTGCAAATGGCACCATGTATGGTCTATATTTGTATGCTTAAATTTTGATAAATTTTAACTTTTTTTAAGATTTGTGTATATTTTTCCATATTTCTAAGCTACATGGTTTGAGAGGTTTTTTAAAACTGTTGCAAATATACCCCCCCAAAAAAGTAAATATCCACATGTGAGTGGACCCATGCAATCCAAATTGGTGTGGTTCAAGGGTCAAGTGTATGTGCTGCTGTATATATTCTAGAAGGAATTACATGATACTATTAATGGTAATCATTTTGGGGAAGAAGGACTGTGGACTGGGGAGAGGGAAGGGAAACACTTTATTTTAAACCTGAATTCTTTTATCACATAGCTGTACTATTCTCACTGAACATTTTTTTTAAAGTCATGTAGGTTTTTAACCTAAAAATATATAATTTTTTAAACTAAAGAATCTAGAGGAGAAAATGAGCTGCAAATGAATAAATATTACATAAAGCAGACAATTATAGAGGCAGAAACAAAGAAGTATGAGGAACAATGACAGGACTGATTACTTTTGACCAAAAAGATTTTTAAAAAATCAAAACAGAACAAAGAAAACTTCATGGTGGAAGATATTTTTAAACAGGGCCTCGCATTTCAGAAGAAACAGAAAGAACACTCCAGAGAGAAGGCACGGCAGAAGTAGAGTGCAAGTGGATGGAGTCTGAGGTGTAGCGAGCTGTTTGCACTGCCAGGGCCCAGGTACAAGGAGGGGACACCACAGAGGAGCGCCACAGTGTAGAGGCCCTGGAACATTTGGTTAGAGAATGCAAACGGACTCTTGGGGGCAGCCACTCGAACATGAGTCCAAAGAAGAACTGAATGATTCTGGAGACTGAGGTCTGACCTCACCCTGAAGGGCAAGGTGGTTTAGCCAGGACATGTGGAGTTCAGGCTGCCCACTGCAGAGTGGGCAATATGGGGCAGGAGAGGAGCAGAGACTGACTGGGGAGTGATCAAAACGTGTACTAACTGAGGATGGTGGTGGTAAGAGGAGGTAACTCGGAGAGGACTCGGAAAAGGGAGCTGAGAGCAGAAGGTGCTTGCTCCTCGCAAGTGGTGCTGTCATAGTACCTGATGAAAATGGGACATTCACATCTAGCTCTCTCCTCAAACAGCCTTTCCACTGACTAGTGTCCGAAGTAAAATTCTGCATCATGCATTCTGTTAAGTGTGAGGAAACCGGAAAGCGAAAAACAAGTAACATTCTCTCACACCGTTGACCCATGCTGCAGTGAACCTACAGATGAGAAGGGACTCTTAAATGTCACCTGGGAAAACACCCGCATGGGCCTAGAAATCCCCTCTACAAAGTCTTGGGTGAAGCCTCAGAGCCATTCCCCCATGACAACCAGAACTACAGTAAAAGGGTAACGACTAAGCAATTGGAGGTGTGCTGCTGATGCGGGACTGTACACTGCGGAGTTTTCCCACTCTCGGATGAGCTTCTGAGGAGGAGACTGCACGCCCACAGCCCTGCCGTGTGTGGCACAGACAGGCTCTCAGCACGGGTCAGCTGACACAGCCTAACCAAGCTGGCTACTCCACACCCTGGACGGCCACACAGCTGCACCTCAGCTCTCAGCCTTTCCTGCTGAAGACTCCAGAGGCGCAGGGCAGTCTCTGCCACATCCAGCAAGGTGGCTTATTCCCACCTAACCTAGAAATACTCTAATTTGTTTCACAAGATGCCACACTTCCTTTAAAAATACCCAGTTACACTTCCAAGAAAGGAAAGTAAGGTTACAAATTTGGAAGTTGTTTAAGGCACCAGGAGGTACCCATTATTCTCAGTCAAATGCTCATGATTCCAAACCCAGACTTGCACCTGCTGGCTTCAGTCACCTGCTGACACCTGAGACATAGCGCAAGCTACACTTTCTCCATCAGACACTGAAGATTCCTAATTTTCACTCTTATACAAAAAGTCATTAAAAAGACCACAGATTGAAGCACTGGAGACGAAAGGCATGGTAACAGCAGTAACAACTATATAAAAATAACTTTTCTAGATATTTCTGCCCGGGTCTAGATCAAAACTAAAATTGAGCTGTCATGAGCTACGATCTAATCTTTTGGAAGGCAGCAACAGCCGAATAGCACCAGGACTGCATGAAACATTCTGGTGCTGCTGAAACTAAATGCAAGAAAAAAAATAAAATAAAGAAAATGGCATTCTGTGATGGATATTCATGAAGCACCATCCTAATTTAAAGGAAAACAAGTTTAGAGTTCTTACTGCATTAATTCATGTGAGCCTGAAAGAACATTTTTATCCAAACTGTTACATTTCCTACCAAGGCGTTAACATTCTCCAGGTCTGCTCAGATACACTAATTCTGAGAGGGTGTGATTTGTCTTCGGCAACGCAAAACACCAGAAGCTGCTTCTGAGTTCTTCAAGCAGGAGGAATGGCCTCTTTACCTGTACCCGCAATGGTAAGGACCAGCAGTTACTCGGCCCTCCTGTGCACAGTGTGCTAAGTCAGCTCTACACCTGCTCACTGAATCTTCCTGACAACACTAGGGGCATGAGCACTGACGTCAGCCCCATCCTGCACATGAGGAAACAGACTGAGAGGCCAAGAAACGATCCCAAGGTCCCTCAGCGAACGACTGGCTGAGCCGGGATCTGAGCCTCGACGTGTCAGTCTGCGGTCAGAACTCTCACCTCCTGTAAGACTTTAAGCCAGGCATACTGGGGCCATGTAGAGTTTTTATTGGTGCTGGATTCTTACTGATCAACTTCAAGTGGAAAGAGAATTCTCATTAAGGATGTACTACATGGATAGTCAGGCTGGGTCTGATATGGTGGTAATTATGGGGTAACAATATGCTACACTTCAAATGGTTGACAGCCATTTCTCTACAAAATGTCCATCCTTTTACTGTCAGTAAAAAGATGTTTCAAAAACAAAATTTTTTTTTTTTTGGTGAGTCAGGGTCCCACTATTGATCAGACAGGTCTCGGACTCCTGGGCTCCAGTGATCCTCCTATCTCAGCCTCCTGAGTAACTGGAACTAAAGGTACATGCCACCATGCCTGCACCTGCTAGAAGTTTCAAATTCTAATCATGAATTGAAAGGATTTGTTTTAGGTAAAATAAGCTTTCTTAGGGCAAAGAACTCAACAGAAAAACATTAAGGAGTAGCATCTGCTTACTGCTGGCATGTCAGGGGAACTGGACCTGGAAAATACATTACACTCTGCCTCTTATGACAAAAGGATTAGAAAAGCTCACCTGGAATTGCATTCTTCCATGAGGTTTTCCATGCCATCAACATCAACCAGAAAATAACCATTAGAAACTTAATTTCGTTCAGTTGATGACCTTCACTAAGCTAAATTCAGCAGTTTGTCAGCTACAAAACATTAAATGGACACAATTAAGAAGTTTGAAAAACATTGAGCAGAATTTCAAGTAAAGTAACATAAAAATTAATGGGAATAAAACATAATGATGGCATTCTAGATTCATGATACTGACATTTTTGACAAATGCTTCAGCTAGAAGCAGATGCAGGACACAGTGACATGCAGAAATCCACGCCTCAGTGGACTCGCCCAGTCCGGCAGCCTATCATTCCTCCACCTTGATAAATGTATATCCAATAATAATGATGGAAGTGTATTAAGAACTTACTAGCTAATGCAAATTTTGCTACCTCCTTTGTGTACCATTTCCATTTAAAAACTCGTAGCAATGCTATGAAACAAACTTTATCATCATACATACTACAAATACGAAATGAAAGCTCAGAGACATTGGATAAATTGCTCCAGTTCACATAGCTAGTAAGTAGCTTTGCTGGAATTCAAACGCAGGTCTGCTTCCAAAGTTGGATGATCTTTCCCCACATCCTCTGACTGAAGGACTACATGGCTTTTTTCTTTCCCATGACCAGGAATAAACATTTACATATTTCAAAGATTCATTTTGTGCTTCCTATACCCCAAGAATGAAAACTGAAAACATCCACTTTGAATGGCAATAGATATTAGCTATACACGACACAGAAAGCTGATAACTAATAACAGCTTCTCCTTTAAAAAAAAAAGTCAACTAAAAAAGTTGTTTACCAACAAAAATCAGGAAGTATTTGAGTACCTACTCTAAAACTCCAGCTCCAGTATTAGGTACTAGAAGGATCCTGAGAGAAGTATTAAGACACGGTGCCCTTAAAAAAAAAAAAAACTCCCACTCCAGTAGGGACAAAAACAAGTTCCATAACCAAGGAAGGAGTGCTGAATCTGAGTGCCACAAAGGCATGGGGGTAGGGCAGCAGGGAACACCCTCTGGAGGAAGTATCTCTTCAGCAGGGGCTTGAAGGAAGTGAAATAGAGAATGTGCACAGAGGAGGGGAGCAGGAGCAAAGCCCAAGAGGCAGCCATAACGGCTTCTGCAGGGGCCAGACTTGGAGAGGAAGCAGGGAACAAGGTTCAGGTGGGTGTGGTGGGACCAAACCAAGGAGACCCTTGAAAAGACAGGGCCCACAATGGCTGGACACAAAGTGGCAGGCAAGAGGACACCACTTAGCTTGGAACAGTGGTATGACTTCCATGGCCGCCTGCACAAGAAACACCCCTGTCTCCTGTGGCTCACCAATGCCTTTAGAACAGTTTCAACTCTGGCCTAGTCTTCAAGTTCTTTCGGGAAGCAGCCCCAATCCTTCCTCCTACTCCTCTCCTATATGAGCCCTTCTCTGCCAGGAGACTGGTCTAGTCATGAACTCCACATGATCACTGGGCCTGACTCCTCTTTTCCCCTCTGAAGCCTACTCATCCTTTAACAGCCAGCTCAAATCCCACCTCCTCACCAATCTCTCCCTGACCACTGTGCCTACAGGAACCTCCATCTGGCCTTCTTAATTCTATAGCACACAGTTCACAAGTAATGTCTTGGCACCCAGTGTAAAGCTGCTTGGAGACCGAATGTGCCTTCAACTACTTTCTACTTTCCCCCACCACAAGGAACAGCAACTTAACATTTAACACAGCAAGCAAGCACTCAACAATTTTTTTGACTTCCTATAGTAAGTTTGGCGTTAGCATAAAGGAAGGATGGGGGAGGGGGAACCTCTGGAGTCAGCGACCAGCTAAGAAGCTGTTGCAATAATCCAGATGTGAAGCAAAGCGGGCCTGGACTAGGGAACAAAGAGAAAAATGGGCAAATATAAACAACAAAATGTTTGCATGGGAAAGCTCCGTGGAACGTGATTAGCTCAAACTTGGGACAACAACGAAGAAGAAGGCTGATCAAGGTGAGGTTTACAAAACGCTCCGTGGAATCAATTTAAACCTGTCTGAAACAGAGTGCCTTAAGTGGCTAAAAGGTCCACATCTGCAAAAAGCCCAATGAAACTGTCCAGTATCTTGAACCTGGGGCAGCCCTCCCAATTCCAGACGTACACAGCATGGCTGAGTTGGATGGGTCTTTAGAGAACTAATCCAAACCCTAAATTCTCACATGGGGAAACTGAGTCTCGGCGTGGAAGGGGCTTGCTGAAAGCCTCAAGAGAGAGACTGACTCCCTGACAAGTGCCGCCCTGAAGCACAGCCACTTGGCTCGGAAGGGCGCTGTTTACACCCCCAGGCTAGCCCCAGCCCGCCCCGGGTAATGGCAAGCCCAATGGAGCGCGAGAGAGTGACCATGGAGACCTCCGGGCCAAGCACAAGGCGCCGCCGCCGCCTGTTTACCTGGAGAAAGGCGGTGGCGTGAGGCAGCGGCTTCTTGGCAGCCACCCGCAGGGCCGACCCCGGCTCTCCAGGGCCCTCAACCAGCCAGAGTCCGGTGCAGCAGGGAGCGCCCGGGAGCGCGGGGCCCGGAAGCTGGGGACCCCGAGGCGCCCGGGGCGGAGGCTGCGGAGTCCGGGGCAGCTGCCTCGGCGCGACCCTCGGCGCCCGGACTCCGCGGCCGAGCTGGGTGGCCCTCGGGGGCGCGCGCCCGGCCCCGGCAGGTGCCCGGGCCTCCCGACCCCGCCCGGCCTCGGCGCCCGCCCGCCCGCGGGCTGACCAGGCGCGGAGACGCCCGCCCGCCGCGCCCAGAGGGAGCCGGACAGCGGCCCGGACGCTGCCCCCGGCCCCGCCGGCCCTGCCCGCGCCTCGCCCGCCGCCCGCCGCCCCCGGCCGGCGCGCCTCACCTGCCCAGCGCGCCGCGCTCACATCCCCGCCGCGGCGCCCCCTCCGCCGCCGCCGGCGCCAGGCCCGTCCCCGCCGCTCCGGCTGCCGCCCCTGCCCGCGCCCCCCGCCCCCGGAAGCGCTTCCCGGCCCCGCCCCCTCGGCGCGCGCGCTTCCGGGCAGGCGCGGACGGGCCGGCGGCCGCGGCCCGGGGCCCGGAGTCCGCCCGGCTCTCGTCCTCCGCCCTTGCCGCGGACCGCCGGGTGGCAGCCCTGGTGTCGGCCGCGGAGCCCCGACTCCCGGAGCGGCGGCGGCCCCCGGCCTTCCGCCCGCCCGCTCCTCGGCGCCCCCTGCCGGCGGGAGGAGGGCTCCGCAGCGGGGCGCGCTCGGAGCTCCAGGACCCTCGGCCCGCCAGCACGGGGGCGGCGCCCACCCCAGCCCAGCTCGCCCCTCATTCCTGCAGCCCGCCAGGGGTCTGCTCTGCGCCCGAGCCTTGCCTTGAGGGGCAGCTGAAGGCAGTAAGCTGCAGTGGTTATGTATGGGCAGGGCCTGGGGACCCGCCCTGCCGGGTCCACTTATCACCATGGGCAAGTTTTCTCTGTTTTAAAACAGGGATAAAAACTCCCAGTTGAGGGTTATAAAATTCCAGTCACAAAACAGGCCTCAAAAAATGTGCATTTTCAGCCGTGCGTGGTGATGCTTGCCTGTAATCCCAGTACTTGGGGGAGGCTGAGACAGGATCACAGGTTTCTAGCCAGCCTCGCAATTTAGCAAGGACCTGTTTTAAAATAGTAATAAATTAAACAAAAATAGGGTTGGGGGTGTAGCTCCGAAGTAGAATGCCTCTGGGTTCAATCTCCAGTACCACCAAGGAAAGAAAAAATAGTGCATTTCCAGCCCCTCGGAGACACCCCAATCTTCACACCCTAGGCTGGGAGTGGGGCCCTCAACAGGTATTTTCTCAGCTTCAGATGAATTTGATACCCTTTGAAGAGCTGTGATAGAAATTTATTTTCTTTTTTCTGACTTTATAACAAAAATAAACTAGGAGTCCAAGATTTTACTAGCTCCTCTTAAAGATGAAAATGTTAGACTTAGCCAGGTGTTCTGGCACATGCCTGTAATCCCAGTCCTTGGGAGGCTGAGACAGGAAGATCCCAAGTCCCAGACCAGTCTAGGCAACTTAGGGAGACCCTGTCTCAAAATTTTTAAAAAGTTATAAAAGGGCTTGAGGTGTAGCCCAGTGGTAGCACTCCCCTGGGTTTAATCCCTGGTTCCAAAAGAAAAAAGAAAGATGGAGAAACAGATAAGATTTCCTGATGCTGCCTCATCCTTTGCAAGCAAGAACTCTCTCCAGGATCCCTCCAGAGCTCATCTCCCCAAAACAACAGCTACTCTTCATCAAACACTGTGCTGGGCACCATGCAGACACTACAGATATGACCTCCTTTATTACACAAGCCCAGGAGGTAGCAATCTATTATCCCCACTTTATCCAGGAGGGAACTGAGGCACAGAGAGATTGAATGACTTTTCCAAAGTCACACAGCTAGTAAATGGCAGATGTGCATTCAGCTCCCTGGTCTCTGTAGCTCCAGACAGGGGACTCTGCCTTCTTATGACAACAGAATATTCCAAGCACAGGCTTTGAGGTGGCCAGACTATTACTGCAGGTCCCCGGGCAGACAGTCAGTCTCACTCACTAATTGCTATTCCTCTTGAGCTGTTTCCTTGAGCTCTGCCCTAAGAGTGAGATCAGTGAACCTGGGGCACCAGAATACATCATCTTGTTGGGCCAGGTTCCCTGGAGACCCCTGGGCTGAGTCACACCCACAGCAGTGAGCAAATTTCTCATTCCTGCAGATCGGCTTTGGGTGTCATCATTTTAACTGACTTTCGCTAGATTTGTTAGTAAGGAT
>PVJS01064966.1:0-10099 GCA_004027185.1 Glis glis | reverse complement strand
TCTCTCTCCTCTCTCTCTCTCTCTCTCTCTCTCTCTCTCTCTCTCCCTAGTGAGACCCTCCAGAACTTCGTGAGACCCGGTTTCAAAAATAAAGCATAAAAAAATAGGGTCCGGGGTGTAGCACGGAGGTAGAACGCCCCTGTGTTCAATTCCCGGTACCGCAAAAAAAAAAGAATAAAAAAAAATGTACATCTTAGACTAGATGATATGCCTGCTCCTTTTGGTCCTGATATGATAAATTAGTAAACTCCAAACTGTCTCATTTTTAGTCTCAGATCTTTGCAGTTCTATGTGTTATGCAATCATGCGTTCATGTGGTAGAAAGGGGGGGCATTCCTTCTGTTTTTCTTACAGATACAGTAATCCGAAGTATAAATAGAGTTTTAGGTAAGTGCAGATTGTATAATATTTGTCAGAGCAAAAGTCATCATTAATTCCATGGTCCATTGTTCATTTAAAGGAGCAGAAATATTTAAGAGCATTTGGCACATCAGTCGTGTTTTCTTCCTCCTGAGAGGCGCTTTTTGTTGTTGTTTTATTTAATGCTTGGTTTGGCTGTCTTGTTATTCCGCTTATTCTCCCTCAGGTAAAGCAACTGAACAGTGAGTTCCCCTCGCACAGAGAAACTAAGAGTGAGCAGGCTCACGTGCTGAGAGCACACCACCTGCCTGGGCTGAATACGACGTTTTCATCATGCACTTGAGAATTCGTACTCTTTCTGGGCAGAAGAAAGTGAGAGGAGCACAGGGAACTAGAAAGACAGCTTGTGTGACAAGCCCTTGTAAATTTTTCGTGGACCAGCCCTTCCATTTACAATGTCCTTTAGTTTAGAATGACCTTGCTCAAAAATTCTACAGTTTGGGATGAGAAATGAGAAAAACTCCACCTGTTCCTAGCCTGTTCTCTAGTTACCTTGTTCCTCTACTTCTTCAGGACATTATTTAATACACAATAGAGAAAAGGGTAGCACACAAAAATGTATTTCTAGGGACTAGACCATGGCCAGGTCGAAAGAAATGACCCAGATTATTGTGGTTCATAATCGTAAGTGCTTCGTAATCATTTGGGCACTGCAACGCCTTGGAATCCTGGGTCATAACTGTGATGGTGAGTGTCAGGTGCCCTCGTGTTGGGCAGGAAACTGTTAATGTTCTGTTAACACTGCTAATGCCTCTTTTGCCCACTGTTGTCTCCCCTGCAGTCGGAGTACCACTATGAGTACACTGCGTGTGACAGCACTGGTTCCAGGTGGAGGGTCGCCGTGCCGCACACGCCTGGCCTGTGCACCAGCCTCCCCGACCCTGTCAAGGGCACCGAGTGCTGTAAGCAGCCTTCCTGCTCCAGGGCCTCCCTGCCACTCAGCTCTGGCTTCCATTCGGAGCCTCCTGCCGTCCAAGCAGGCTCTTCCTGACAGTGCAGCTGCCCTAGGGAGTCAGATCTCCCCCAGCCTCCTCACTCCCCACCCAACCCTGCTAAAATGTGGTGCAGAATGTTGTTTCATGAATGCAAACCTGGTATCTGAATTTGCTTTTATTTATTTTTTGGTACTGGAGATTTAACTCAGGGCATTCTACCTCTGGACTACACCCCCAGCCCTTTTTTTTATTTTGAAATAGGGTCTCACTAAGTTACCACACTCTGGCCTGGAACCTGTGAGCCTCCTGTCTCAGTCTCCCAAGTACTGGGATTACAGGTGTACTTTTATTTTTAAATTAAATCACAGAGTAAGCAGTTTACAGCTATGTGCCACTCAGATCGTTATTTTGTGTTGCATTCATTTTCTCATTTGCCTGTGCATTTCTTTGCAATCTACACTCACCAGCCAGTCATTAGGGAACATTGCAATTCACTTTTGTTCTTGAAAAGGAAGCTGGAGAAGATGAATTTCTACAGACAGACCTTTAAAATGCACTGGGCATCACTTAAAGGGACAAAAATCTTCCCGACTAGGGGAATTGCAAAGGCAGTGTCTTGGCCGCAGCTACTGTCCCTGCCTCTGTGACTCTATAGTTACAACTTTTCTACAGTTGACCCCTATTTCCCCTGCACTATTCTTTTAGGAATACAAAGAGAACAACAATAAAAACCAGGGGCTAGAATTAAGAAATTATTCAGAGTTGGAGAGGAGATCAGGGTGTTTAAATTCCAAAATTAAGCTGGGCATGGTGGCCCACACCTGTAATCCCAGTACTTGGGGGGCTGAGACAGGAGGATTGCAGGTTCAAGGACAGCCTCAGCAATTTAGCAAGACTCTTAGCAACTTAGTGTGACCCTGTTTCAAAATTTAAAAAAAGCTGGGCATGGTGATGCATGCTTGTAATCCCAGTACTTGGGAGGCTGAGACAAGAGGCTCAAGTTTGCAGCCAGCCTGAGCAATGTAGTGAGGCCCTCCACAACTTAGTGGGACCCTGTTTCAAAAAAAAAAAAAAATAGGGCTTGGGTGTAGCTCAGAGGTAGAATACCCCTGGGTTCAATCCTCAGCACCACAAATAAATACATAAATGAAAAGAAATTCCGAAATAAGTTTAGCCCAGTGGCTGGTTCAGTTGGTGAGCAAATAAACACTTATTAAATTAATGAATGGATATTGCTAAGATCTGAGCAGAAGTGAAGTATGATGGACAGAAACAAATGGACCACCTTGAGTTAACTGGGCTGGTATCCACGTAAGCCCCTCCTATGTGCACTTACGTATGCTGGGTGAACCTCAAAGATGAATAGGGCACAGATGCATGGGGGAAGGAGCCCACGCTCATCCAGTCATTCATTGTTTCAGCAAACCTTCGTGGCGCTCCTGCGATGTCTGTGCCAGTCATTGAGCAAGCTGTCCCCGGGGAGCCCAGAACCTAGCAGGTGGCAGAAACATAAGATGTGGCAATACAGTGTGGGAAGAATGGGGATTCTGGATGCTTAGGGATGAGGAGCAGCTGAGAGGACTGCAGGAGTTTGGAGGTGGGAAACAGCAACATATTCAGGAGAGCTTTGGGTCCTGGGTGGAGGCAACACAGAGAAGGTGACTGATAGGGTCAAAGTGGACAAAGAGCTGTAGTGAGAGGTCAGGCTGCAGAGTTAGGTTGGGGCAATCATAGAAGACCTTGAATGCCAGAGTAAGCACTTAATTCTAGCTGGGCATGGTGAACACATACAATCCCAGTACTTGGGAGGCAGAGACAGGAGGATTGCAGGTTTGAGGCCATCCTCAGCAACTTAGTGATACCCTGTTTCAAAATAAAAAATAAAATAGGGCTGGGGGTGTAGCTCAGGAGCAGAATGCCCTTGGGTTCAATCCCCAGTACCACACACACACACACACACACACACACACACACACACACACAAAGAAAAAGCTTAATTCTATAATCAAGAGGGAGTACCTGATTATGCCCTGCCCACCTGTAATCCCAGTACTCGGGAGGCTGAACCAGCTTGGAGGTAGAATGTACCTAGATTCAATGCCCAGTACCACCAAAATAATAAAAAATAAATAAAATTCACAGCAATCATCACCACTCTGATTTGGAAAAACTTAATCATCCTGAAAAGAAACCTCATATCATTACCAATCTCTCCCAGGCCCCTCCTCCAGCCCCTGGCAACCACAAATCCACTGCCTGTCCCTGTGGCTTTGCTTCTTCTGGACATTCCGTGTAAATAGTATCACACAGTATGTGCCACGGCCCTACGGCCCTACGTCTTAGCCAGACTCCAAGGTCCTGACCCTGAGCACCTCCCTTTAGAACGCCCTCTGCCCGCGCACTTCTCCAGGGGCCACAGGCATCTCACCACCCCTCCCCTGTCCTGCACTGCTTTCAGCCTTCTCTTGCAACGCCGGGGAGTTTCTAGATATGAAGGACCAGTCCTGCAAGCCGTGTGCAGAGGGCCGCTACTCCCTTGGCACAGGCATCCGGTTCGACGAGTGGGATGAGCTGCCCCATGGCTTTGCCAGCCTCTCGGCCAACATGGAGATCGATGAGAGTGCCACAGAGTCCACCGAGAACTGCACTTCGTGAGTTTGCATGCACCCCCACCCTGCCCGTTGGGGATGGGGCTGCCGGGCACCCATGATAGCATCCTCCAGTGCTGCTCAGGCTGGGCAGGGAGGATGGAGGGCAGGGGAAGCCACCCTGCCAGGGTCCTCACAGGACTGCTGGAGGTGCCTGCCACCTGGGTCCACTCTAACCTAAGCTTGCCAGGGACCGGCAGGCATTTATGAGAGTGAAAAATGGACAAACACAGGGGTTGGACAAGGGGGACCAGTCTATTTACAACAAAACCCGATGGGATTTCCTCCATGGAATTTTGGATCAGCCAATAAACTCCCTCAACTTGATTAGAACACAATGTGTAAGGTGTCAGGCATCTTCCTGGCTTTGGTGCTAACTTCTAAAACTGGTTCCAGCTCGGATGGAGACCCAAGCCCAGGGTGCTTGGACAACTGGATATCTATTTTAGATGTGCCAGGCACCATGATGGATGCTTTACATATATTACTTCCTATAATCTGCGTAGGAACCCTGTGAAATAGGTATCTTGGTTCCCAATACAGAGATGAGAAACTAGGCTCAGCGAGGCTGGGGATCTGCCTTTGTTAGCTAGCTTATAACTGGTGAGACTGGAATTCAAACCTAGACCCAAACTGTCGAGTGCCCTGTACTGCCACCTCCAAATAACATTTATTATGTGCAAGGCAATGTTGAGTAGGGAGTAAAAGTAGCGTGGGGGGGGTGGGGGTCACAAATATACAAAAAGCAACCATACATTGCTTTTTGTTACATATTGGCAATGGGTACAGGAGGAAAGAAAAGTTTCTCTTATACCCAAGCAAATAAATAGATAAAAAAGGACTGAAGAACTGTATTACACCTGAATTTTTAAAACTGAGAGCAATGTCTCCCATTCCTGTACTTAAATCTCCCAGAGGTACCTGTGTCTGAGCCATGTAGCAGACATTCAGAAGTCCAATTTTTTTTTTTTTTGCGGTACCGGGGATTGAACCCAGGGGCGTTCTACCTCTGCGCTACACCCCCGGCCCTATTTTTTTATTCTTTATTTTGAAACCGGGTCTCACGAAGTTGCGGAGGGCTTCACTAGGTAAAGAGAGAGAGAGAGAGAGAGAGAGAGAGAGAGAGAGAGAGCTGAGGCTGGCTGCGAACCCGGATCCTCCGGTCTCCGCCTCCCAAAGTACTGGGATTACAAGTGTGCGCCACCATGCCCAGCCTCAGAAGTCCAATTTCAATGTGATTTTAGAATTCATTTTTATGTGTCATAATCCTGAGCATGATAACACTGGGGCAGTGATTAAGCTAGAGAGGGAGGGTGTGGGTGAAGGCAACCAACCTCCATTTGAGTCCTGATAGCGAATGTCATTTGGCCCTGGGCAAGGTGCGGACCTGGCCCAGTCAGTCAGTTCCGACCCACGGAAAGCAAGGGTTTCTCCTCTCTCTGGGGACTGTGCGGAGAATTCAGAAATCATTCTCTCTCAGCGCCGTGGGAAGTGGACCAGTTAGTAACAACTTGTGTCTCCACCACACAGCCAGTCTCAGAGTCTGGATCTTGAGGCTCCCACAGCATCCCTGGGAGGGAGGGACGATGTCTCTCCTTTGGAGAAGTGGAGAGGAAATGGCCATCTGGAGAGGTTTTGGAAGGCAATAATTGAGCTGGTAGCAGGAGTCCGGCTTTCCTGTTCTGCCTGAATTCAGCCTCCCTGCCCCCAGCCTAGCCCAGCCAGGGTCACCCCCTGCCTGCTCTGCCTCAAGGCCTCCCAGTTGGTCTCCGGCTTCCACCACCCTGCAGTCAGATGATTTTCTTAAAGCACAAGTCAAATCACTGCTCAGAACCTTGGACTCTGTGGATACCCACTGCTTTGTGGATAAATCCTGGTACCTTCCCATGGCCTGCAGGGCCCTGCCAATCTGGCCTCTGCCCTCAGCCTATTTCCCCAGCCTCTCTCAAGTAACTTCCCTCTTGCTTGCTACATTGCAGCCACACTAGCCACATGGCTGCTTCCCTCCTCAGGACCTCTGAACAGCTCCTTCCCATCCCTTCTCCTACCTGACTCCTCATTACCCCTCAGGTCTCTGCTAAAAGTCTCTTCCTTAAAGAAGTCATTCCTTAGCCGGGTGCTGTTGCACATGCCTGTAATCCCAGTATTTGGGAGACTGAGGCAGTAGGATCTCAGGTTCGAGGCCAGCCTCAAACACTTAGCAAGACACTCAGCAACTTAGTAAGACCCTGTTTCAAAATAAAAAAGAAAGGGCTGGGGGTATAGCTCAGTGGTACCATGCTCCTGGGTTCAGTCCCTAGTACCGCCACTACCAAAAAATAAAAAATAAAAAATAAAAGAAGAAACTTCGTGAGACCTGGTTTCAAAATAAAGTATAAAAAATAGGGCCGGGGGTGTAGCGCGGAGGTAGAAGCCCCTGGGTTCAATCCCCGGTACCGCAAAAAAAAAAAAAAAAAAGGAAGCCATTCCTTCCTATTACATATTCTTGTATCACCTCATAATTCTCCTATGACACTTATCAGTCATTACTATGTGATTAATTGTGTAACTAGTTGTTTCTGTCTCTTCAACTAGAAACAATGCAAGCTCCGAGTGGGAGAGGATCGGGTCTGTTTTGGTTGCTGCCGTGTCTCCAGCTTATAATATAGCATCTGGCACAAAGCAGACACTAAACAAATCATTAGGAACAAATTATTTGGGCCAGCTGCAGTCTCCCTGGCTCGATCCTGAAGGTTCAGGGGATCCTTCATGGTTCCAGAGTAGATGTCCTGGGACTGAGGTGCTAGAAACAGTCTGACATCAGAGACTGGGATAAGCAAAGGGGAATAGAGTAAGGAGGGAGTAATAGGGTGTCATATATTGGTGGAGAAGCAAGAGCAGAAGATCAAATGCTGTGACTGCGAAACAAGAATGTGAGAAAGATAGATGTAGACATTAAAAATGAAAAACGAGCTGGGCGTGGTGGCGCGTGCTTGTAATCCCAGTACTAGGGAGGCTGAAACAGTAGGATCACAGGTTTGCAGCCAGCCTCAGCTACTTAGTGAGGCCCTCCACAACTTAGTGAGACCCTGTTTCAAAATAGAGATAAAAAATATGGCTGGGGGTGTAGCTTGGAGATAGAATACCCCTGAGTTCAATCCCCAGTACCACAAAATAAATAAATAAACAAATAAATAAATAAATGAAAAACACAGGCAGAAGCTGGATGTGGTGGCGCATGCCTGTAATCCCAGATATTCAGGAGACTGAGGCTAGAGGATTGTAAATTCCAGGCCAGCCTGGGCAAATTAGCGAAATCCTATCTCAAAATAAAAATTTTAGTTGGGTGTAATGGCACATGCCTGTAATCCCAGTACTTGGGAGGCTGAGACAGGAGGATCTCAGGTTCAAGGATAGCCTCAACTATGCAGCAAGACTCTCAGCAACTTAGTGAGACCCTGTCTCAAAATTTAAAAAGTAAAATAGGTCTGGGGGTGTGGCTCAGAGGTAGAATGCCCCTAGGTTCAATCCCCAGTACTACAAATAAATAAATAATAAAAATTTTTAAAAAGGTCTGGGGATGTGCTTAGTGGTAGAGCACTTGCCTATCATACTCATGATCCCTGATTCAATTCCCACTACTGTAAAATAAAATAAGATAAAATGAAAACCAAACAAAAGCACATGCATATCACAACTGAATGACCCATGGCAAGTTTCCTAATCACCTCTGTCCTTGGTTTCCTCATCCTAAAAATGGTGACAAAAGTAGTATTCTTCTTTAAGGAGGAAATGAGATGATATGTGTAAAGAATTTAGAGCAATTCCTCTGGCACTAGAAAGCAATCAAAACCGGTTCTCATCAATCAAAACACATGTGAAATGTCTTAGCCAGGGACCACTCTGACAAAAATCAGAATTGTGATGCATGTTGCAAATGTAACACACTTATGTGTTACATTTTAATTATTCATCAAATTTCAGGAGTTATTTATAGCTGATGCTGTGGAATACATCAACATTAAATGTCTCTTTCAACAAGGAGAATCAATGCCATTAGATTAGCTGAGGTCTTTTGGATGAGCTCAGTTTATGTTTTAGTTTTGAGGTAATACCGACTCTGGAAAAGCCTGACATGCCATGTTATTCTGGCAGACACAGGGGATCCTCTGTGGATTTGTTTGAGCTTCCCTTAACTGGCCATTATTAAGCAGTTCAAGACTTGGGTTACTCTCAAACAAAACAGCAAAATTGTGGAACTTGCTTTGGTCACCCTTTCCCCCACAGTGTCTGTTTAGTCCCCCAAGTCCTAGGGGCCAAGGCCCAGAGCCAGGTGCTGCTTGAGTGTGCAAGGTAAGTTTGGTCTCTGCTTTCACAGAATCTACAGGCCAGCCAGGAAGGCAGACAATTGAAGAGGAATTAAAATGAAGTATGATCTGAAGAGGAAACCCAGATTGCAAATGTACTTTAGAAAAGATGTTCAATTTTAGTAATCAAGAAATTGAGATTTTTTTGTACTGAGGATTGAACTCAGGGGCGTTCTACCTCTGAGCTATTTTATTTTAAATAGACCCCCAGCCCTATTTTATTTTTTGGCAATGAGGATTGAACCCAGAGGAATTCTACCTCCAAACGGCACCCCCAGCCCTATTTTATATCTTATTTGGAAACAAGGTCTCACTAGGTTGCTGAGAGCCTTGTAAAGTTGCCAAGGTTGGCTTTTAACCTGTGATCCTCCTGTCTTAGACTCCCAAGTACTGGGATTACAAGCATGCGCCACTATGCCCGGTTTATTTTTATTTTTTGAAACAGGGTCTCATTAAGTTGCTGAGGGTCTCGCTAAATTGCTGAAGCTGACTGAACCTGTGATCCTCCTGTCTCTGCCTCCCAAGTACTAGAATTACAGGCATACACCACTACGTCTAGCTAAGAAAATAAGATTTAAAGCCCAATTAGACATTCATTTCCTACCACATCACATTGACAACAATTTTGGGAGACACTGGGGATTGAACCCAGGGGCATTCTACCTCCAGGCTACACCCCCAGCACAATTTTTTATTCTTTATTTTGAAACAGGGTCTCACTAAGTTGCGGAGGGCTTCACTAAGTAGCTGAGGCTGGCCGCGAACCCAGATCCTCCTATCTCAGCCTCCCAAGTACTGGGATTACAAGTGTGTGCCACCACGCCCGGCTTGACAACAATTTTTAAGTCTGACGGGTCCAAATTTGGAGAGAGTGTGGAGCAACAGGGATTCTCTTACACTGCTGGTTGGTGTAAATTGAACAAGCACTTTGGTGAATGAAGTGGCAGCAGCTGGGACAGTTGGAGGCTCACATACCCTCTGGGCCAGCGGCTCTACTCCTAGGCATTCCACTCAGACACCTAAGGACACAGGAACAAAAAGTTCATAGCAGAGTGTGCACAAGAGGAAAAAAAAAGGAAACAACCTAAATGTCTATTAGCAATAAATAAATATGGAGCCAGGCATGATAGTACATGCCTGTAATCCCAGTACTTGGGAGGCTGAGACAAAAGAATCGCAGGTTTGGGGCCAGTCTCAGCAACTTTGCAAAACCCTCATCAACTTAGTGAGACCCTGTTTCAAAATAAAAATAGGGCTGGGGGTGTAGCTCAGAGGTAGAATGCCCCTGGGTTCAATCTCCAGTACCAATAAATAAATACATAAAATTAAATATTATACAGTAGTAAAAATGAAAGGAAGGGCTGGGGGTACAGCTCGGTGGTAGAGCACATGCTTAGCATGTACAAGGCTTTGATTTCAATCCCCATTACCAAATAAATAAAAGAGCATTGCCAGGTGTGGTGAGATATGCCTGTAATCCCAGTACTTGGGAAGCTGAAACAGGAAGATCTCAAGTTTAAGAACAGACTCAGCAATGTAGTGAGACTCTCAGCAACCTAGCAAGACCCCGTTTCAAAACAAAAAATAAGCCGGGCATGGTGGCACACGCTTGTAATCCCAGTATTTGGGAGGCTGAGACCAGAGGATCTCAGGTTTGCCACCAGCCTCAGCTACTTAGGCCCTCTACAACTTAGTGAGACCCTGTTTCTTTCTTTCTTTCTTTCTTTCTTTTTTTTTTTTTTTTTTTTTT
>PVJS01064965.1:0-10099 GCA_004027185.1 Glis glis | reverse complement strand
CCGGCCCTATTTTTTATACTTTATTTTGAAACCGGGTCTCACGAAGTTGCGGAGGGCCTCACTAAGGAGAGAGAGAGAGAGAGAGAAAGAGAGAGAGAGAGACAGCGAGAGAGCTGAGGCTGGCCGCGAACCCGGATCCTCCGGTCTCCGCCTCCCAAAGTACTGGGATTACAAGCGTGCGCCACCACGCCTGGCCCAAAATAAATAGGCCTGGAGGTGTAGCTCAGAGGGAGACCGCCCCTGGGTTCAATCCCCAGCACGCGCGCGCACACACACACACACACACACACACACACACATAGTTTGCAATGAGGAAGTAAAGAAGTGATTTATGCTGAGATCTGCAAGATAAGGGGCCAGGGTTGCAAAGATGTGAGAAAGGCCATTTCACAAAGAAGAAACAACTCATGTCGAAGCCCTACGGCGAGAACAACAGGACACGCTTCAGAAACTAACGTGGCTAGAGCAGTGAGCGACGGTGAGACTGGATGAGAGGTTATCAGGGCAAAATTATGCAAAGACGAGCAGTGAGTTTCTATTTTGTTTGAGTATAGCATTTATTTTATTCTGAGTGGACTGAAAGCAATTTTGCATAGTAGTTTGATACGTGAATTGAACAGAATGAATAAATGAATGGGCTGGGGGTGCAGCTCAGTGGTAGAGTGCATGCTCAGCATAGGTTAAGCCATGGGTTCAATCCCCAGCACCACGAAAACAAAGAAAAAGAATGAATGGCCCGGATGTACATGCCTGCAATCCCAATACTGGGAAGGCTGAAGTAGGAATAAAAAATAGGGCCAGGGGTGTAGCTCGGAGGTAGAATGCCCCTGGGTTCAATCCCCGGTACCGCAAAAAAAAATTTTTTTTAAATCAACCAACGGGAAATGAAACCTACAGCTTGGGAAAAAAGGCTAAAAAAATCTGGTTTCAGCAGAATTAAATACTGAAAGTCTACATAAAATTAATTCCCCTGCCACTCTCAATTCTCACATATAAGTAAAACTGAGCTGGGCATGGTGGCGCATGCCTGTACCCCAGTACTTGAGAAGGTGACACAGGAGGATCGCAGGTTTGAGGCCAGCCTCAGCAACTTAGTGAGGCCCTCAGCCACTTAGCAAGACCCTGTTTCAAAATAAAATATTAAAAAAAGGGCTGGTGGCCGGGCATGGTGGTGCACACCTGTAATCCTAGTACTTGGGAGGCTGAGACAGGAGGATCACAGGTTCAAGGACATCCTTAGCAAATAGTGAGGCTCTCAACAGCCTAGTGAGACCCTGTTTCAAAATAAAAATAAAATAGGGCTGGTGGTGTAGTTCAGAGGTAGAACACCCATACAACTTAGTGGGTTCAAGCCCCAGTAGCCAGGAATGTCGGTGCAAGCCTGTAATCCCAGTACTTGGGAGACTGAGATAGGATGATTGCATGTTCAAGGTTAACTTCAGCAATTTAGCGAGGACCTTAGCAACTCAATAAGACCCTGTTTCAAAATAATAAAATGGGCTGGGGGGGCCGGACATGGTGGCACACTCTTGTAATCCCAGTACTTGGGAGGCTGAGACAGGAGGATCACAGGTTCGTCACCAGCCTCAGGAACTTAGTGAGGCCCTCTGCAATTTGATAAGACCCTGTTTCAAAATAAAAAATAAAATAGGAGCCGGGTGTGGGGGCACACACTGTAATCCCAGTACTTGGGAGGCTGAGAAAGAGGATCAGGGTTCGCGGCCAGCCTCAGCTACTTAGTGAGGCTGTCTGCAACTTAGTGAGACCCTGTTTCAAAATAAAGAATAAAGCCGGGCGTGGTGGCGCACGCTTGTAATCCCAGTACTTTGGGAGGCTGAGACTGGAGGATCCGGGTTCGCAGCCAGCCTCAGCTCTCTCCCTGTCTCTCTCTCTCTACTTAGTGAGGCCCTCCGCAACTTCGTGAGACCCGGTTTCAAAATAAAGTATAAAAAATAGGGCCGGGGGTGTAGCGCGGAGGTAGAACGCCCCTGGGTTCAATCCCCAGTGCCACAAAAATAAAAAAAAAATAAAATAAAACAGAGCTGGGGGTGTAGCGCAGAAGTAGAACGTCCCTGGGTTCCATCCCCAGCATCACAGAAATAAACAGAGATTCCTACGAGGCAGGTAGTCGCAAATGTTGAACAAGCAGATGGATATACAGGTCTGGAAGTGAGGAAAAGATCCAGACTAAAGAGAAAGTTTTCAGTTTGAAACATAGGATAATTCTAGCCAGATAAGATGAGATCACAAGGGACTAAATATAAATATAGGAGAGTCTAAACATAGAGCCCGGGCACACCGCCTCCTGTTTAGAAGCTGGGGCAATGAAACAGAACCAGCAAAAGAAACTGAAAATAAGCAGCAATGGCCCAAAAGCAAAGGGAAAAAAGGTTTCAAAGAAGAAAACAATTATTAATCACATCGAATGCTGCTGTCTCTACTGTACCCTGGAGAACTGACTAGGGAACTGAACGCCACAGAGTCACTAACTTCAAAAGCAGGAACTGTGGCAGAACGGAAGATGAAAAATAGATTTTTTAGTCCTGATTGTAGTGGATCCAAAAAAGCAACTGATAACCAAAAATATAACCTTTTTGGAGAGCAGTAACTACAAGAAAGATGTGTCATTGGGGAGGTTTTTTAAAAGGTGGGAGAGCTTCCTGATTACCCCTATCTATTTTCTGGTAGGAATAATCTGGTAGAAATGAGAAAAGGCTGCAGCTCATTGGCACGCGTGAGGAAGAGGAACGCTGAAGCAACGCGATGTCCTTGACAGGACAGGGGACGGTGGCCAGGGCGAGAGTGGAGACAGTGGTGCTCGAACAGCAGGAACCGCGGGAGAGAGGGTCAAGACGCGGGGAACACCGAGTCTGCTTGTGGCTGCTTTCATTTTTAATATACAGGAAACAAGGGTGTCAGCTGAAAATGAAGAGAAGAGAAGCGCTCCCGATCTGAGGGAGAGGTGACATGGGGGGAGGCAGGGAGTCAACCGGGCAAGTGTGCTAGGGCTCCGGGACTACGGGCAGAGCAAAGCGCCCACATGAGGCCAGGGGTCAGGACTTTAGAGCGCGGTGTACTTCCTCCAAGCATGCCAACTGCCCAGGTGGAGGCTGGACGAGACGGAGACGTGGCTATACAGGGTGGGGTGAAAGGTCGGCCAGGTGAGTGCAACCGAGAGAGCTGCAAGGAAGCCGAGGGTGAGTGCACGAGATTACAGTAGTGGACCATGGCTTCACGCGGGCCAAACACTTGTGAGGACAGGAAGAAAGGGGCGCGTGGGACAGTGAAAGATGGCAGCAGCAGTGGATCCAAGATTCACAGACAGAGGTGCTGTGAAGATGAGGTACTGACAGGACATGTTGAGCCCCAGTGAGATACTTGAGACGGGGTTCTATGAAATAACCTTAATATAAAGTATGGGTCGCTCTGGTTAATATGTCACTGAACTGCCCTAAGAGCAGACGCAAAACTTTTCCTTGAGCAAAGTGAACTGCAGATGAAGAAAACTGAAAGCTAAACTGGAGCGGGGGAAGAATTATACCCAGGAATCAGAGCGGGCAGTTCCCAAACGTGGAATTCCAAAGGACACCATCTCCAACACGCAGAGACCGACTCGTCTTTGAACAACCTGCTCAGCTCGGCAAAATGCCAAGTCACCCTAAAACCTTACCTTTTCCCCGTCTCTTCTCCCCACTGAACTGGACTCTGAACGGGGAGGATGCCTCCCGAAGAGGAGTGGACGAAGTAAAACAGGATATGGAGGCCTGAGCCGCGCTGAGCTGCAGAACAGCTCTGGCTAAGTGCTTGAA
The DNA here is from genome assembly GCA_004027185.1 of Glis glis. NCBI lineage: Eukaryota > Metazoa > Chordata > Mammalia > Rodentia > Gliridae > Glis > Glis glis. Next base: position 6,290 of record PVJS01064965.1, on the reverse strand, counting down.
CGCCATTCCACTGAAACTGTATCTTCCAGTGACTAACGTAAGACTCTGAGAGGGGACCTGAAGACTTCTCACTAACTCAGTGACAGGAGAAGCCATCTGATGGTTCTAGGACCTCTTGCCGAGGCAGAGACTGCAAGAGACTATGGGGAGAGCTGAAGGCACAGTGAGGATAAGCTGTTTCCCAATGAAACCTTCTCAAGTCCTACCACTGAACATACCAGCTGCACAGATACCTGGATGAGAACGCAGGCGTGCTTTCTAGGGAAAAGAAAGACTTTGTTTTACTATAAATTATTTTGACTAAAAAACACTTACAGGTATTTTTAGGGCTAGAATAAAGACTACTTTTTACCAAGTCTTGGCATTTCAGTTCAGAAAGTCCCTTTCGACAGGGTCCTAGAGCAGTTTCAGCTAAATCCTGCTCTGTTCATTATTTTGTTAGTATTATAAAAACATTCAAGTATACTTGAGTTTTCAACTGAGGCAGCAGGATGCATAAGTTAATAATTAATAAGCTAAACTACAAGTTTTTCCAGGTAATGTGAAAAAATCAGAAAAAAATGTCCTCTCCTAATTAGCAAGTAAGTATTAATACTAAGTACATGCTTCCCTCTGTTACTCTCAAGAATTCGTGAGGAGCTGGGAGTGGTGGCGCATGCCTGTAATTCCAGTACTTGGGAGGCTGAGTCAGGAGGATTGCAGGTTCAAGGCCAGCCTCAGCAACTCAGCAAGGCTCTCAACAACTTAGCGAGACCCTGTTTCCAAAAAAAAAAATAAAATAGGGCTGGAGAGGTAGAATACCCTTGGTTCAATCCCCAGCACCACACACACATACACACACACACACATGCGCGCGCGCAAATTCATGAGGAACCTATGTCTCCCTCTGAGAGCTACCTAAAAAAATTACTAATATTTAACATTCAATAAAATGCTAAATATTCCCTTCATAAAAACTGAGATTAAGAACATTACGAGAAGCTGGGCAGGGTGGCGCATGCCCGTCATCTCAGTACTTGGAAGACTGAGACAGGAGGATCGCAGTTTCGAAGCCAGCCTCAGCAACTTAGCGAGGCTCTCAGCAACCTAGTCAGACCCTGTTTCCAAATAAGATATATAATCGGGCTGGGGATGCAGCTTGGAGGTAGAATGCCTCTGGGTTCAATTCCCAGTACAAAAAAAAGAAAAAAGAAAAAGACAACTGACCGGGCACACTGGCAAACACCTGTGATCCCAGTACTTGAGAGGCTGAGGCAGGAAGATGATCGCAAGTTCCAGAGCAGCCTGGGCAACTCAGCGAGACCCTGTTTCAAAATAAAAAAATAAAAGGACTGGGGATGTAGCTCAATGGTAAAATGTCCCTGAGTTCAACCTCCAGTACAAAAAAAATTAAAAAGTGAATAGTAAGTCTAAAATGTGAATGTAAACATTGTTGCCAACAACATAGGAAGTATGATAAGCACTGACAAATCAAAAGGGTCCATTAAATTAGAAAGCTAATGGTAAAAACATTAGTACTCTATACCATTTTGTAATGATCAAGAATGATTTTGGAGCACATTAATTTAGACTTCTGAAGAGACCAAATAAAATAGTCATGCATCATTTAATGACGAGAACATTCTGCAAACTGTGTCATTAGGCAATTTTGTCCTTGCATGAACATCACAGAGTGTACGTACACAAACCTAGACGGTATAGCCTACGACCTACCTAGTAGTATATGCAGTCCATTGTTAACTAGAAAGTCATTATGTGAAGCCAGGCGTGGTGACGCACGCTTGTAATCCCAGTACTTGGGAGGCTGAGACCGGAGGATCGTAGGTTCGCGGCCAGCCTCAGCTACTTAGCGAGGCCCTCTGCAACTTAGTGAGACCCTGCTTCAAAATAAAGAATAAAAAATAGGGCTGAGGGTGTAGCTCGGAGGTAGAATGCCCCTGGGTTCAATCCCCAGTACTGCAAAAAAAAAAAAAAAGAAAGTCATTATGTGGCACATGACTGTACTGTTCTTCAAAACATATAAATAAGTCAAAAATAGGCAATGCAGAGGCTGGGGACATACTCGTTGACAGAGCACACGAGGCCCCAGGTTCACTCTCCAATACCACAAAAAAACAAAACAAAACAAAAAATGGCAATACACCTTTTTGTTCAGAACAAATACAAAGCTAATCTCATCCTCTTTTTTTCGTTTGTTTTTGGTGCTGGGGTTTGAACCCGGGGGGTTTTCTACCTCCAAGCTACACCCCCAGCCCTATTTTATTTTTTGTTTTGAAACAGGGTCTCCCTAATAGACCGCACACTAGTCTGGAACCTGTGATCCTCCCGTCTCAGCCTCCCAAGTACTGGGATTACAGGTGTGTGTCACCACACCCAGCCCAACTGGGGATTTTTAAAGACAGAAAATGTTGTTACTACAAAGATTATTTACAGAAAAGAGACCCAGAAGTCCATTAGCCTTCAATAAATACACTGTATCGAAATCATCTACTATGGGAGAGGAAGAGAATAAAACCACTTTGTGGAACTCTTTCCCCCCTTCATTTTAAAATGTAAATTTTATTAACTGATAATATGAAAGTGTAATCCTAAATCTTAGCCCTACAAAGTTACTTATTAACCTTTAAATAGACTGTTATGAATGAACACATCCTGTAGTTCACCTGTCATCTTTCCCAGCTTAAGCGGGCACTAGGGATTTGAGACAGTCCCCACTGGCCTCATCAGTAAATTAAAAACTTTACACTTGTTTAAGAAAAGAATAACTGTGGGTTTTGTTGGCCTCTAGAAACTCAACATCCAACACAGGACTCAGAACATAATAGGGGTTTAATGAATATCTGTTGAGTAAATGGTGATGTTTAATTAGATTAGTGCAACAGTCATACACACACCCCCCCCCCCGCACTGCCACCAACTTTAGCACTCTCTTTCCACTAGCGTGGTGTTGCACGCTAGTAATCCCAGTACTTGGGAAGCGGAGATAGGAGGATCACAGGTTCACAGCCAGTCTGGGGAACTTCATGAGGCCCTCCACAACTTAGAAAGACCCTGCTTCAAAAAAACAAAAACAAACAAAAATAAAACCAGGGCTGGGGGTGTAGCTCAGTGGTAGAATGCCCCTGGGTTCAAACCTCTGTACCACCAAAAAAAAAGGAGCAGCTTTTCAAAGCAAAGCCTGGTGGTGCAGGAATACAGTAATCCCAAACACTTGGGAGGCTGAAGCAGGAGGATCACAAGTTGGAGGGCAGCCTGGGCAACTGAGATCTTAATGAAATTTTTAAAAAACAGTTGAGGATGTAGCTCAGTAGGAGAGCGTCCCTGGGTTCGATTCCCAGTACCAAAAAAAGAAGCTCAAGACCGTGACACAGTCCCTCAAAAGCACATACACTTCTTTATTCATAACGAAGTAGAAAGCTCAGTCTCAAAGTATAACCCGAACACCTCTATGCCCTCTCCATTATTTGCAAAGAAAAGTAGAAATAAGACTTAACAAAAAAATTAAAAATGTATACCAACTTTTCTCAAAATGAAAAATTCCACGTTTCAAATGCATTGTTTGTAATCCTGATAACAGTAACTGATTAATCAACTGTACATATATGCTGGGTTAAAAACCAAAAACAAACATCTAAACAAAACTCCGTGTTGTTTTCCAACGATTTTCCCTTCCTCTGGGTCTTTAAGGGGGTAATGTGCCTAAATCTTCCCAGTCGTGAGCTCAGCTTGGTCGGATGTCTCAAGAGCCATTCATTCAACCAGTATTTTACTGAGCACCTACTACATCCAGGACCCTGAACAAAATGCTCATTCTGTCCTCCGCACATCACCACCAAATTCCTGGAGGAAAGCTCACTAGCATCTTGAAGTCGCTGCAGCTACAGAGGAATCCCGACCTTGCTGTCTGCAGAGATGAAGTCGGCGGACCGGGCTGCTCTTCACCTACCACTGCGACGTCGGCGAGCCGCTACCTACCACGCCCGTTACGGACAACCCCACCGAGAGCCTGGAACGCCGAGGCCAAACAACCTGTAAGAGTGGCCCGCGCTGCCGGGGAGGCGGCCCGGCTTCCTCCCGGCCAGGGCAGGACTCGCCGGCGCGGACCGGGGTCCCCGCGCCCCCACCTGGAGGACCCGGGCCCCCGCGCGCCGCCCGCGCCACCCCCGAGACGCGGGGACCTGCAGAGTCGGGGGAGGGGTCTGCGTCTCCATCTTCCCGGGGGAAGGGCAGCTGGCGCCTCGGCCCGCCGCCCGCCGCGGACTCGGAACCGAGCGCGGAAGCCCTCCTCGGAGGAAACGGACGGGCACCCACGAGGGCAGGGGCGCGGGCAGGAGGACCTCGCCCAGACCTGAAAATGGAGCCGCCGGCTCAGCCCAGCCCGCGGCGCGGCGGGCAGGCCCGGGCCGCGCTCGCCCCGGACCTCGCGGGGCCGGGGATCCGCGCTGCGGGCCCGATCCGGCCCGCGAAGGTGCGGCGCCGCACTCACCGCCGCCTTTGTCTCGGCGCCCGCGCCGGCCGCGCCGCTCGCCCCGCCGGCTCCGGGCTCCTGCCGTCCCCACGCCCGCAGCTGCGCTCCCGGCGCGCTCGCCGCTTCCTGGCCCCGCCCTCCCGCCAGGCTCGCGCGTGGGCGGAGCTACAGGCGGCGCGCGCCCCGGACGCGGCGGGAGCCGGGCGCCGTCACGCAGCGGCCGCGGCTCCACAGGCCCCGCCCCCGGTCAGGCCCCGCCCACAACCCGGGCCCTTCCCCAGACAAGCCCCGCCTCTGGCCAGGCTACCTTCCCCAGCCAGGCCCCGCCCACAGCCAAAACCCCGCCTCTGGCCAGGCTGCCTTCACCAGCCAGGCCCCGCCCACAGACAAGCCCCGCCTCTGGCCAGGCTGCCTTCCCCAGCCAGGCCCCGCCCACAGACAAGCCCTGCCTCAGGCCGGGCTGCCTTCCCCAGCCAGGCCCCGCCCACATCCAGGCCCCGCCCGCGGCAAGGCTCCGCCCACTTCCCGGCCCCGCCTGCGGGATGCAGCGGCCGGCCCCTCCGCGGGGGGATCCGCGCGGGCGCGGAAGCCGCCTGGTGGGATAGCTGTGGGCCCGGAGCCGAGGCCGGAGCCCGCGCCGGAAGATGGCGACCAAGGCTGGGCGCGCGGGAGCCCCTGCGGCCCCATTGGGCTGAGGCTGCCGCGCCCCGCGCCCCCTCCCCGGGACGCGAGGAGGACGGTGCCTGCGCACGACAGGGGCCGCGGTGGTCGGAGCCTCCGGCCGGTGGGGCTAAGCATCTCTCTGCTGGTAGCACTCGAGAGAGATGCCCCGAAATCCTCTGGTCACCATTTATTGAATGTACAAGTAACAGTCGTTGCATCCGTCATTCTCTGGCTTAAGGTCAAGCACATCCATCTGGCATTTGAAATGTGTGAAAAATGACTTGCATACTGGACCTCTGTGACTCGCTTAGCTGTATATTTTATAGATCTCAGAAATGAACACATGAGAGTATTTCACTCTCGAGCTCTAGCAGCCCCTGCTCCACCAATGCCTACAAAACTTTATCATATGGACGAAAGGAAAGGGAAAGTACACAGGACCACTGCAGTCAACTTAGAAGCCTGAGCTACTCTGAATATAACAATGTAGGTCTTTCCCCCATCTCGGTTGATGGCATGGCATCTTTCCAGTTGCTCAGTCCAAAAACTTTGGAGTTCTCTTTGGCTCCTTTTTTTTCTTTTTCTTTTTCTTTTTCGTGCTACTAGGGATTGAACCCAGGGGCATTCTACCTTCAAGCTACATCCCCAGCCCTGTTTTATTTTTTTATTTTGAAACAGGGTCTCACTAAGTTGCAGAGGATCTTGCTAAGTAGCTGAGGCTGGCCGCGAACCTGTGATCCTCCTGCCTCAGCCTCCCAAGTACTGGGATTACAAGAGTGCGCCACACATTCGGCTTCCTTGGCTTATACTCTCACCCTCACCTCCAATCTGTCAAGAAAGTTTGTTGATTGTACCTTCAAAATAATTCAGAATCAGACTACTCACCTTCATTACTTCCTTCAATACCCGACTAAAGGGTCTCCCTGCCCACCATCAACTCAGTTTCTTGTCAAAATCATAGCCAGAGCCCGGCGTGGTGCACTTGTAATCCCAGTACTTGGGAGGCTGAGACAGGAGGATCTGGGTTCGCAGCCAGCCTCAGCTACTTAGCAAGGCCCTCCGCAACTTAGTGAGACCCTGTTTCAAAATAAAGAATAAAAAAAATAGGGCTGGGGATGTAGCTCAGAGGTAGAATGCCCCTGGGTTCAATCCCCAATAC
>PVJS01064964.1:0-10099 GCA_004027185.1 Glis glis | reverse complement strand
AAAAAAAAAAAAAAAAAAAAAAAAAAAAAAAAAAAAAAAAAAAAAAAAAAAAAAAGAATTTCATAATTTCAAAGTTGGCTCGGTGAATTATAAACGATGTCTTTGATAGCACCATGGAGCTGCATGACTTGCTGTTAAACAGGAAGACCTGGTGGCCTGTGTCAGGATTAATCTTTTATATGTGATAATTTTATGGCTAAAGTTCTTGTAAAAAAATAAAAGGTCCATGACTCTTCTATTCCTCCATGAAACTCGACAAAGTACAGGGATAATACTAATGGTAATGTGAGAAGAAAAGTAAAAAAACATCGAATTGTGAATAAAACTTGTGGTGAACCAAGAAGTGGAGGGAAGAGGAGAAATGTTGGTAATTAAGTGAGTCAACAGCCTCCAGGATCACCATTTATTTCTGTACTTTATGCAGTATGTTTTGGTATGGGCTGTCTGACTAAACCTCATAGAAAGTGAGGAGGGACTGAAATGATTGTGTTTCCTTGATAGTTTCACACTAACAGGAAAGGGACTTATGAGCTGCCTGCTCTTCTGGACTAGAGGGAGTTCTACAGTTGTTAATTGGGCAGCAGGTGGTGGAAAGAGGCTTGGAGGAAAAGAAATTCCTAGATCAGGTCAGTGTGGTAGCAATTTACAGCCAAAAGTTACAAAAATTTTTGAGACTTCATCACCTATGAGAGTATATGTCTGAATTCTTGCTGTTAGTAAAGCTAATTAGAGAAAGGGGGAGCTGGGCATGTGGTGCACACCTGTAATTCCAGTACTTGGGAGGCCAAAACAGGAGGATCACAGGATTAAGGATAGCCTCAGCATCTCAGCAAGACCCTGTTTCAAAAAAAGATAAATAAAATAGGGCTGGGGGTATAGCTTGAAGGTAGAACACCCCTATGTTCCATAAAAAAAAACGAAGAAAGAAAAAATGAGAGAGATAGAGAGAGAGAGAGAGAAAGCTGACCATATTGCCTCTGGGAACAAATCAAGAAAGGCAACTCAAACGGAAACTCCAGATAAGACATGACAATATGGAGGTGCTAAGGTACTAAGGGCATGCTACATCTTCCTGAGTTTGTTTCCCCCAAAATGTGAACCAGGTAGGTGCACTTAAGCATGCCCATTCCGTCAGTTCAGAGATAGCCAGATGCTGCATCTCCTGGTCTCCTGTAATGAGACAATTAGTCCCAAGAGAGTATGTCCCCTGACACACTACAGACTCCAACACAGAAAGGAAAATGTCAGGGACAAACTAGAGATGAAGAGGAACATCCTGTGATCCACTGTCACTGACGGGGATGGGCACAACGAACTTGATGGACATTCCATCTTCCTTTCTTCTCAGAAAGTGTAGAACCAGGATTGAGTTTGAAAACCAACATGTGTGCTACTCTGGACTTGCTACGCTACCATACCCAGTGGGTTAGAAGTAAGTTTAATGGATACAGTCAACACTCATCTTGAAGTTTGATGATAAAATGTTAAAATTCAGACCCTCCTGTAATGGTTTGAAAATAGAATGCCTTCCTAGCCCTCACAGAAATGGGGTAGCAATGTTGAAAGCAGGGCTTGGTTATAATCTCAACAGTGGATAAATCCATTGTAATGGATTTATCTGGGTGGTGGTGTGTGCTGGTAGGGTGTGGCTGGAGAAGGTGGGTCCCTGGGGCTGCAGCCTGGAGGATTATATATGCTTCCTCCTCCCCACACTCTCTCCCTTGCTTCTGGCCTGAGAGCAAAGTCTTGTGCTCTCCCTCCCTCTGCTTCCCACCACCATGCCCTGAGATCTGCAGTCCCAGGCCTCACATAGACTGAACCCAAAATCTACAAACCATGAGCAAATAAGTCTTCCTTCCTCTAAGTCGGTTTTTGGATTACAACAGTCAGAATGTTGACTAAGATACTTCCCTTTGCTGCCTTCTAAGAGAGTGATACTTAGGGTTAGTGGGTAAAATAAAGAATTGGAGGAAGAAGAGAGATCAACATGTTTTAAACTGGACAGGGCAGAGAGGTCCTCTTAGGATTAAATGACAGTTCTTAAAAAGAGGAGTAAACTCCAGCATGGGATGGATTTTGAAGAGATTGGGATATTTGTAAAGAAAATACATAGGAAGCAGCTGCCTTTGAAGTATAAGAAAAATACATTGAGAAAAATTATTTAAAGAGTTTATCTTTCTCTTAGTATTATGCTTAACATCTCTTTTGTTTTTGACCCTTAATTAAAGATTTAAATAGCCTTTTCAAATTTCAAATATTTGTGCATATGAAATTAGAGTTTCTTCTGTGCTGAGGCAGGCCCTGGAATATTCTGGCTTTACATTGGCTATGCAGGCATAGAGTACAGCTGAGCATCTATTTTTTTTTTCCACAATGAGAAATGTATTGAAATAGAAATTATCCAAATTCCTTTCTTTACGGGAAATATTCATCCCAAATCAAGGGCAAGTCAAAATATTAGAGAAGCAAGTCAGCTATATAAAGCCTTAGAAATAGGATAGGAATAGAAATCAAAGGGTAACCAGGGATTTAAAATCAGAGCCTCAGGACTGGAAAGGACATTGTAAAAACATTAAGTCTAACATCCCAGCCAATCAGAATTCACCTCTGTTATGTGCATGACAGATGTCCACCTTCTTTGTTGGAACCCTTCCAGTGATGGGGAGATCTCTACCAAGGAACTCAATTCTGTGTTTGGACAGTTCTTGCTATTATAACGTTTCTTGCATTTGACCCAAATCTACTCTTTGTAAAGTACAATTATTAGTCTTTGTTTAATCCTCTGGATACGGTAGAACCTGGCTGAGACCAGGATCCCTACCATTGAGTCAGAGGTGATTTAGGGAAAATTCTTAATATGAATGTGAATCAATTTATTTACGAATATAATACATAGAATAGCTCCTAAACCATAGGTTAATTTTGAAGATCACAAAATAATGTGTATGGTGGATTCAATAAAATACTTTGATATGTTCCACCAAAGAAACTAGAGTGTTTTACCAATGTTTCTAATGAAAATGTTAACAGAAAGTCAAGATCAATTTTAAAGGATCCCAGGTTATCTCCTTGTTAGAATTTACTTTACTGGCACTATATTTTTTAAAGCAAGGCTTCTCCATCTTGGGATGAGTTTCTGTTCCCCTCATCTTTGATTGTAGGCGTCTAGGGACTTGATTTCGCAATCTGACTCTGAGCATTTGAGCTGCTAAGATTGCTCCCCTTGTATTTTATATTCGAACACTCCAATTAATCCTGATATCCTTGTACCATATATTCTATCCTCCAACCTACGCTTGAGCTTAGAAAGTGGACCCGTCCTTTTTGGTTCCACTCTGTGTCTGGTGGGACATGAACAGTTCTAGGGTGATCACTGAGAAGGGCTGAGTCTTTTCATTTGATATAACTAACAAGAATGCTGTGCATTCTTTAACCTTTTCAAAGATATGTCTCCAAACTGTGCATACTTATACCAAGATGCCAGGGCATTTATTTGTTAACCTAGGTGGGAGCAAGGGCCCTGGTGCATCTTGGAAAAGAGAAATACCCAAGTGTTCATATATTTATTTCTATCTGAAGAATGTTCAGAGGTCTTTTATGTTTGTTGGCCATAGTGGACATGGCCCAGATATTCCTTCAAGAAAGGAATCTCTGCTATGTTGTAAGGAGTGCTGCCAGCAAGTGGCCTCCCTATGTCATCTGCTTCATGATCTCTCTCAATGGCATAAAACTGCCTTGATGAGGTCATGCGCTTCTAGGGAAGACCACATTCAGTGATTGACCCAGGTACAGGTGTAAATACCTGACTGTCTAGATTCAATGGGGAAGTGCTTTGTGTAATGTTGACTCCAGAGCTCCCTATCATGTAGATGGGGATTTTGTTGGGTCTACATCATAGGTCACCTTCCTCTGCGGCTAAATTTGTCTCTCTTCTCTTTCAGAGATGTTAATTTTTAAGAAAGAGCGTGCTTCTCAAACTGTCCATGAATCTGCTCTGGAGAAGAAAACCAGTGATGAGACTAAATGTTTATTGCTGTTTTTGGTGGTATTTGTAGTGGTGATTTTTTTGTTTTTGTTTTTACAATCAGAAACGTCTGGAGGAATCAGGAACAAGAGAAGAGATGACATGTGTTCTTTCCATCCTGTGAGTGAATTGAATTTGAACTCCTTAGAGGAATGGAGAGTGGAGATAATAGTCTTAAGCAAAACTTTTGAGACTTTGGGATAAAGCAACTCTGCTTTGAAGTCCATCTAATGTGGATTTGGTTGTGGTAAAGTCCTTTTCCCCTAGTAGTTTACAGTTGACCAAGGTGTAGCTAGATGACCTTGTGGGCTTGTATAATCACAAGGTAAGGGTAGGCATGCCCAATGAAGTAGAGAGAATGAGACGTTTTTAAAGAGGAGAGAGAATGAATGGACTTTCGCTTAAACCCATAAGAAATATTACCAGCTTGGTGAAGACAGGGCTAGGGGCACTCAGAATAGACACCGAATCATTGTGATTTGGGCACTGAAATTAATGTCACCATATTTATATTCTTTGATTGGTGAGGGGAGACATTTGGGTGGTAACCCCAGAAACTAACATGTCCTAGAAATACTCTGCATAGCAAAAGGAAGTCAAAAGAACATCTACTGTCACTACTATCTCCACCATCATGGGGGAGACAGTGGAAAGTGTAACTGTGTGAATGTCAAGGATCTATTGCTTAAATCAACTTCAGGGATTTAGTCATTTTCAACAACTTCTTGAAACTTTTCTGTGGTGGGTCTACCTTCCAAGAAATCATTTACAACTCTGCATCTGCTCCCCTAAACTGACTTTAAAGAAGCTTACAATACAATAAAAAGAAGTTCAGAATAAGACACAAGGTTTAGAATGATATTGAATGCTTATGGATTTTCAATCACTAACTAGAGATGTCCTGGAGTGACATACATTTCCAAGTGTTGTGATGTCATCTCACAATCCAATGGCAAACAGTAGGAAACATTTTCTTCTCTGGAATCAGGAGTCATTACTAAATGCTACAATGATAGTAGAGACACTGAAGAAGGCAGTGTGTATGCTCTATGAAGCCTAATTAAGTAAGCTTCAAGGACACAGAAACACATTGTGATTGGTTCTTTCCAAGAGGCCTGATATATTTAGATTTTCATTAAGATGAGCTGAAACACAAAATGTCTTCAGTTATCCAGGAAATGTAATTAACCACCTCCTTAGATTTCTACTTAATCAATGTTATTTCCCCCCATTTTTGGTTAATTGAACTGTCAGCCTCCACTATAGTCTGGGGTGTGTGGATAGTTTGGGTCAGCAACATCAGGGACATTCAAACTCAAGGTCATTTTTTCCTCTAAAGTAGCTCCTATATTTTGGTTGCAAATTATCTTTCTCTTCTTTTTTTTAAGAATACTACTTATTTTTATTTCCTGGTACTGGAGACTGAACTCAGGCACATTCTAACTCTGAGCCACATACCCCCGGCCCTATTTTATTTTTATTTTGAAACTGGGTTTTGCTAAGTTGCTGAGGGTCTCACTAAGTTGCTGGAACTGGCCTCAAAGCTGCTATTTTCCTGTCTCAGCCTCCCAAGTACTGGATTTACAGAAGTGTGCCACCATGCCTGGTTAAGAGTACTATCTTATATTTATGTTTCATCATTCATTTTTCAGGGTTTTTCTAGACATATTATTCCTACCACAATCCGAAGAGATACTTTATAGACCAGTCTAAAGGCATGTGTATGGTAAAAGGAGTGGTATTCAAAGCTTACTCTCCAACTCCTAACTTCCTCCTCACTTTCTTTTGCTTTGCTTTTTTTCTTATTTTTTATATTTCTAATTGTTTAGAATTTTATTGGCACCATATAATTATACATCAGAGTGAGAGTCAAAGTGATACATTCATATAGGCATACAACATCTCTTGGTGTGATTCCTTCTTCTAATGTGAAATATATCTATAGTCAATAGCCACACTTAAAATATATTTTAAAATTAAAAATCCTATAATAATGAGGTATGTTTTGATGAAATGTATGGAACTATTTTGGAGTCAGAGAGGCCTAAATTTGAATTCCTGCTCTTTTCACTTTATTTTTTATTTCTATTTTTTATTTTTTTAATTTATTAGTGCATTGCAATCATACATCTTGAAGAATTTCAGAGTAGTTGACGTATACATGCACTTCTCGGTCAATTAGCCCTCCCTCCTTCCTGTTTTCAGCATAGTAGTTGACTTTTATATCTTTGTGTTAGTCCATCCTGTGTACTAGTTTGTTTCCCTCTCCTTCCCTCCTGCCTCTCCCAGTTAGTTCATCTTCTTCACTCATCTGAGGTTTTCTCTCTTTGTCTGGAGTCTCTCTTGTGTGAGGTCGTGACTCATCCTCCCATGACCTCAGTATTGGGGTTCTCTGGGGGCAGGGCTGAGAGCTATCCAGCCCTCCATCCCCAGCGCGAGGGGGGGATCTTCGGAGGTGGGGCCGAGGGCTCACCCGCCCCACGTCTCCAGCGCCAGGGATGGGGTTCTCTGGGAGCAGGGCCAAGGGCTCACCCGCCCCACATTCCCAGCACCAGGGGTGGGGTTAGCTGGGGCGGGGCCAAGGGCTCACCCGCCCAACATCCCCAGCACTGGGGTCTCTGGGGGCGGGGCCAATGGCTCAACCGCCCTGCGTCTCCAGCGCCAGGGGGCTGGGGTTCTCTAGGGGCGGGGCCGAGGGCTCGCCCACCCTGCATCCCCAGCTCAGGGAGGGTCTCCGGGGGTGGAGCAAAGGACTCGCCCACCCTGCATCTCCAGCGCTGGGGGTTTGGGGTTCTCTCAGGGCGGGGCCAAGGGCTCACCCACCCCCCATCACCAGCGCTGGGGGATCTTTGGGGGTGGGGCCAAGGGCTTGCCCGCCCCATGTCCCCAGCGCTGGGGGGAGGGGTTCTCTGGGGGCGGGGCCAAGGGCTCACCCACCCTGCATTTCCAGCACTGGGAGGGTCTCCAGGGGCGGGGCCAAGGGCTCTCCCCCCTCATGTCTCCAGCACCAGGGGGTAGGGTTCTCTGGGGGCAGGGCCAAGGATTCTCCCAACCCGCATTCCCACCACTGAGGGGGTCTCCAGGGGTGGGGCTGAGGGCTTGCTTGCCCCACGTCCCCAGTGCTGGGGGGTGGGGTTCTCTGGGGGCGGGGTCAAGGGCTCACCCACTGCATGTCCCCAGCGCCAGGGGGAGAGGGGATCTCTGGGGGTGGGACTAAAGGATCACCTGCCCCACATCTCTGGGGTTCTCCAGGGGCAGGGCCAAGGGCTTGCCCGCCCCATTTCCCCAGCACCGGGGAGGTGGGTTTTCATGGGGCGGGGCCAAGTGCTCACCTGCCCCACATCCCCAGCACCTGGGGGAGGGGTTCTCCGGGGGGGGTGGGGCCAAGGGCTTGCTCGCCCCACGTCCCTAGTGCAGGCGTGAGGTATGATTCATCTGCTTATGTCCTCAGTTCTGGGGCATTCTGGAATGGCATTGGGCTGCTCATGGGGGGCTATGGCTCACCAGCTCTTGTTCTCAGAGTTGGGCTGCTCCTGTGTATGGCCACCTCATCTTTGTTTCTCCTCATTGCGTTCATTGTGGGAGCAGAGGCTCAAGGCCCACCCCTGAATCCATCGTCGTTATAGGTGCAGGTCTTTATCATATAAGTTGGACTTCATCATGTTCCAGAGTTGATTGGTTTCAATGGTGGTCTATAGTTGCTGTTTTCACAAGGATCTCCTGTCTCTTTGCTGTTGGTCTCCAGGAGTCGCGGTGTAGGTGTGGCCCTGCATAGATGGCACCTTCACCTCCGGTCTTCACTTACCAGGTGAAATGCGTGGAGATCTGTATAGCCCCCCGCTCTTTCTGCTGCCTCGTGCTCTGCTGCTCTTTGGCTCTCTGTTTTGTTGAGTTTTTGTTGTTCTACTTTTCTTGTTAAGGAGCAGTCTTCTTGCCAGCCAAGTTCTGAGTTTCGGAGCACTGGCAACACACTGCCTCCCTTAATCTAACTTATCCATGTTCTCATTGTTGAGCTGCTCTAGGGGGCCATGCCATATCCATGTCCTCAGTGCTGTGGTGTTCTGCACCAGTGCTAGGCTTCTCCGGGGGGCCATGTTTTACCTGCTTGTTTTCTCAGTGTTGGGATGATCCTGTGCCTGGCTACCTCATCTATGTCTCTCCGTGTCACTTTCTTTGTGGGGGCTGAGGTTCGCGTCCCACTCTTCGCAGTTGTTGCCATTGTAGGTGTGGATCTGATTTGACTTGGGCTTCATTATAATCTGATGTTGACTGCTTTCAATGGTAGGCTATAATTGCTGGTTTCACAAGAATCAGCTGTTTCTTTGCTGGGGGATTCTGGGAGACCCCGTGCTGGTATGGCTCAGCCAAGATGGTGCCTTTGTCTCTGCTCTCTGCTTACCAGGTGAAATGCTTTGAGCTCCCTATCACTCTCTGCTCTTTCCACTGACTTGCATTCTGCTGCACTTTGGCTCCCATCATTCTGTTGAGTTGTGGCTGCCCTGCTTTTCCTGTCAAGAAGCAGTCTTCCCGCTGGCCGAACTCTGACTCCTGGAACACTGGCGACATGCTGCCTCTCGCTTTCCTGGCATCTTGGTTCTTCCCTGCAAGGCCTTTTTGGCTCTGGCCAGCTCCTGCTCCCTCTGTGCCAGCCAGACCCTGAGCTCCCTGGCCGAGAGGAACTTGGCGGCCTTGCCACCCTGTGACTCCTCCAGGTCCCCAGCCAACATCTCCTTCATCTGCTGGAGAAGGTAAACTTCTTCCTGTAGCTGGGACACCTCTTCCTACAGGAGCACCAGCTGGTCAGTCACCATCAGCTGGAGCCAGGGGTGCCCCAGTGCGGGGCCGATTGTTGGGCCCCACTGCATCCTCACACAGCTCTCAGGCTGTAGGCCCAGTGGTCACGTGGACCCCTCCCAAATACATTTTTAAAAATGGTTGGAAGACCTCTGGGCACTAGTGTGTGGGCAGGAGAGGGCGCTAGGGAGCGGTGAGCCATCTCAGTGCTGGGCTCAGGGGCGGCAGGCTCCTGGAGCTCTGCGGCCATGGCCACAGCGCCTTCTTCCTTGTCCTTTTTGCAGACTCCGAGCTGGGACGCAGCTACCGCCCCAGCCCCACAGCCCTCCTCACCTCCCTACTATTCCTGTTAGGAAGCAGTCTTCCAGCCGGGCATGGTGGTACACGCTTGTAATCCCAGTACTTGGGAGTCGGAGACCGGAGGATCCGGGTTTGCGGCCAGCCTCAGCTACTTAGTGAGGCCCTCCACAACTTCGTGAGACCCGGTTTCAAAATAAAGTATACAAATTAGGGCCGGGGGTGTAGCTAGGAGGTAAAATGCCCCTGGGTTCAATCCCCGGTACCGCAAAAAAAAAAAAAAAAAAAAAAAAAAAAGAAGCAGTCTTCCCACCGGCCAAGTTCCAAGATTCAGAGTGCTGGCAACATGCTGCGTCCCTTTATCTCACTCACCCGTGTTCTGTGGATCTGGTTCAACTTGGATTTCATCATGGTTTGATGTCGACTGCTTTTGATGGTGGACTATAATCACTGGTTTCACAAGAATCAGCTGTTTCTTTCCTGGAGGATTCTGGGGGCCGCCGTGCTGGCGTGGCTCAGCCAAGATGGCGCCTTTGTCTCCGCTCTCCCGCTCTCTGCTTACCAGGTGAAGTGCTTTGAATTCCCTACTGCCCTCCGCTCTTTCCACTGCCTCACTTTCCACTGCACTTTGTCTCCCATTGTTTTGTTGAGTTTTGGCTGCCCTTGTTTTCTTGTCAAGAAGCAGTCTTCCTATCATGGGAGACATGCTAACTCTTAGGGGTCCTTGGCTTCCACAATGAATAAGAATTTCAACACGTGCCATCAGAAAAAGGCAAAGGTTTAATTAACTTAAGAAAGGTGGGGATACAGGTTGGGGGTCATCTAAGAAAGGTGGGGATACAGGTTGGGGGTCATCTCAAGAAAGGGAGAACGAGTCTCCCTGCACACATCCATCCATCCATCCAAACGAGCGAGAGAGAGAGAACATCTGCGTGCTTCTGCAATTCTTTTATAGGAGGGGGTAGGTAGAGTCGCACAGTAGAG
>PVJS01064963.1:0-10101 GCA_004027185.1 Glis glis | reverse complement strand
CGCATCAAGTGAGCACCCACTCGTGGCAGCCTCAGGGTGATCTCTGTCCTGGTGACTGTGCTCTGTCCAGGGTCTCAAGGGCGTTGGTGATCCCAAGGGTCCAGGCATGGGGCCAAGCCCTCACATCTGCTCTCTGTTCAGGGAGGAGACCGAGATCATCGAAGGGGAGGTGGTGGAGATCCAGATTGACCGACCAGCGACAGGGACGGTGAGTCTGCACATCTGCTCCTGTCTGAGCCCACCTGCCACCCGGGGTTGGAGGGAGGAGGCGTGAGTCTATACTGAGCTCAGAATCCCATGGAATTGTTTAAACTATAGACCATAGCCAGCCGGGCGTGATGGTGCATGCTTGTAATCCTAGTACTTGGGAGGCTGAGACAGGAAGATTGAGGGTTCAAAGCCAGCCTCGGCAATTTAGCAAGGCTTTCAGCAACCTAGTGAGACCCTATTTCCAAATAAGATATAAAATTGGGCTGGGGGAGCAACTTGGAGGTAGAATGCCTCTGGGCTCAATCCCCAGTACCAAAATAATTTAAAAAAAAATAGACCATAGCCATCCATGGACCCCCAGTGGGGGCAGCTGAGTTGGCTCTGGTTTGTCCCTTCTCGAGGGACATCGTGAGCAATTAAGACGAAGGCAGTAGATTGCCAGGCATGGTGGCACACTCCTGTAATCCCAGTACAGGGGAGGCTGAGACAAGGACCACAGGTTCAAGGCCAGCCTCAGCAACTTAGGCTCTCAGCAACTTATCGAGACCCCATTTCAAAATAAAAAAGGTTAAGGCTGTGGCTCAGAGGTAGAATGCCCATGGGTTCAATCCCCAACTGCCCCCACCCCCCAAAAAAAGACTGACACAGTGGAACCATGAGAGCGGAGGTCTGGAATTTTCTCACAGTTCATTTCTACCAGTTGGGCTTCAGAACCTGCTCTGTAGGATTTAGACAGCTTAGGATCCCAGGGCGTTTCCCATCCAGCCTCTGCGGTTGATGTGATTCACTCCCTTTCCTTTAAGCTAAAGATTTTTTGTTATAAATAAAACAGGTACAAAGAAACATGTAAAATAAGCATGTAATCTAATAAATTTGTATGAATCTAATGCCATTATAACCAATCACAAGATAAAAAACTGTAACTTTGACCACCCACCAGGAACCCCTTCCTCCAGTTTTTTCATCCCCCCAGGTCGCTACAGAGGTAACAGCCCTCACCTGGATTCCCTTCCTGCCACTTCATTAGTTTTGTCACCCAGCTGTGCATTCTTGGATGCTTGGGTTGTTGCAGTTCTGGGGATCAAAGCCAAGGCCTCACACATGCTAGGCAGCTGCTAGGTTTTTATATTCCATGTTTTTTGTTTGTGTTTTTTGTTTTTCTGTGGTACTGAGGATTGAACCCAGGGACATTCTGCCTCCCAGCTACACCCCCAGCCCTATTTTTTATTCTTTTATTTTGAAACAGGATCTCACTAAGTTGCAGAGGGCCTCACTAAGTAGCTGAGGCTGGCCACGAACCTGCGATCCTCCTGTCTCTGCCTCCCAAGTACTAGGATTACAAGCGTGCACCACCACACCCAGCCGTTTTTGTTGTTTTTTGTTTTGTAGTACTGGGGATTAAACCCTGGGGCATTCTACTTCTGAGCTACACCCCAGCCCTTTTTATTTTTTGTTTTGAAACAGGGTCTTACTACATTGCTCAGAGACTCACTGTTGCTGAGGCTGGTCTTGAACCTGCAATCCTGTTTCAGCCTCCCAAGTACTGGGATTTTAAGCGTGTGCCACCACACCTGGCTATTCCATGCTCTTTAACTCTACCCTAATAGGTTTTCCCTTCACTCTTCTTTTACAGTTTATCTATAATTTCTCTTGGGGAAAAAAAAAAGAGCTGGCAAGTAGCACACACCTGTAATCCTAGTACTTGGGAGGCTGAGACAGGAGGATCACAGGTTCCCAGCCAGCCTTGGCAACTTAGTGAGGCCTTCTGCAACTTAGTGAGACCCTGTTTCAAAATAAAAAATATAAAGGGCTGGAGGTGTAGCTCAGAGGTAGAATGCTCCTGGGTTCAATCCTTAGCACCACAGACAAACACGCACACACACAAAATTAATTAATTAAAAATAATAAAAATGAGATAAAATCACATCATTTATAATTAACTTGTTTTTTTTTTTTTTTTTGTGGTGCTGGGGATTGAACCCAGGAGTATTCTACCTCTGAGCTATAACCCCAGCGCTACTTTATTTTTCATTTGGAAACAGGGTCTCACTGTGGGCCTCACTAATTTGCTAAGGCTGACTCTGAACCCGTGATCCTTCTGTCTCAGTCTCCCAAGCTCTAGGATTACAGGCCTGTGCCACCATCCCCAGCCTAATTAACTATTTTAGAATGTACAGAGGCATTTAGTGGTAGTACTGGGGATTGAACCCAGGGGCATTATACCTCTGGGCTACACCCCCAACCCTATTTTATTTTTTATTTTTGAAACAGGGTCTCACTAAGTTGCTGAGGCTGGCCGTGAACCTCCTGTCTCAGCCTCTCAAGTACTGACTGGGATTGCAAACATGCACCACCACGCCCAGCTATACAGAGGCATTTTGTGCATTCACAATGCTGTGTAACCATCCCCTCTGTCTAGTTCTAGAGCCTTTCCTCCATCCCAGAAGGAATCTGTACCCACTAAACAGTCATTCCCTGCTCTTCCCTCCCTCCAGCCCTGGCAACCACTAGTCTGTTTCCTGTCTCTATGGATCTGCTTATTCTGGGCATTTTTTATAAATGAAAGTATACAGTATTGTGGTTTTCTGTGTCTGGTTTCTTTAATGATGCCTAATATTTTTTAGGTTCATCTATGTTTATAGTTCTTTATACATTAATTTTCAGATGCTAACAAAAATGTTATGAAAAAAAAAAGAAAGTGTGCTTCAAGCTCATTGACCTAAGCCTTGATCACCTTCCACTTCCTTGTCTTACATGGACATCCTCCTCTTTCATTTGCCCCTCGTTTTTAGTGGAAATCGACTTAAAATGCATAACTACATTGTCTTGCAGCTGTAATAACTTTAAACAGACTTCTAAATTGGTTCCATCAATTAAATTTGAATTTTAAAAATATGGTAGAGCTGGGTGTGGCGGTGCAAGCCTTGTAATTCCAGTACTTGGGAAACTGAGGAGGATTGCAGATTCAAGCCCAGCCTGGGCAACTTAGTGAGACCCTGTTTCAAAATAAATAAGCCAGGCCTGGTTACACATACCTGTAATCCCAGTAAGTGGGAGGCTGAGACAGGAGGATCACGGTTCGAGGACAGCCTCAGCAAGTAGTGAGACCCTCATCAATCTAGCCAGACCCTGTTTCAAAATAAAAATAAAATAGGGCTGGGGGTGTAGCTCAGAGGTAGAATGCCCCTGGGTTAAATCCTCAGTGCAATACACACAGAAAATATGGTAGAATATTTAAATATGGGGGAAACTATTCCAATGTCCTGTTTTTGTTTTTTTGTTTTTTTGTGGTATTGGGGATTGAGAATTATTCCACAAAACAGATACAGTTGGATCACCTGAGAAAAGTATGAACAGTGTGAACTGTGTTTATCTTGTGGGGAACAGGTACAGAATTTTTCTTTCCTCCTTTTTGCTTAGCTGTGTTTCCAATTTCGTGACCAACAGCAAAAACACCTTTTGCCCAGTGCAGTTATGCATACCTGCAGTCCTAGCTACTGAAGAGGCTGTAGCCAGAGGATCACTTGAGACTATGAGTTTGAGACCACCCTGGGCAACATCGTGAGACCCATCTCAAAAAACAAAACTCCTTTTTTGGGTATAAACAAAAGACTTAATCCCAGCATAGTGGCGCACGCTTGTAATCCCAGTACTTTGGGAGGCTGAGACAGGAGGATCGCAGGTTTGAGGCCAGCCTCAGCAATTTAGTGAGACCCTGTTTCAAAATAAAAAATAAAATAGGACCTGAGTGGGTGGTGCACACCTGTAATCCCAGTACTTGGGAGGCTGAAACAGGAAGATCACAGGTTCAAGGCCAGCCTTAACAACTTAGGGAGATCCTGTTTCAAAATAAAAAGGGCTGAGGATGTAGCTTAGAGGTAGAATGCCCCTGAGTTCCATCCTTGGTACAAAAAAAAATTTGTAATCCCAGTACTTGGGAGGCTGAGACAAGAGGATCGTAGGTTCGAGGACAGTCTCAGCAAGTAATGAGACTCTCATCAATCTAGCCAGACCCTGTTTCCAAGTAAAAATAAAGTAGGGCTGGGGGTGTAGCTCAGAGGTAGAATGTCCTTGGGTTCAATCCCCAGTACCACACAAAAGAATTTAAAAATAAAGATAAAATAAATAGATATAAAAAATAAAATAGGGCTGATGTGGTAGCTCAGAGATAGAACACCCCTGGGTTCAATCCCTACTGCCACAATAAAAAAAGAAGGGGGCTGGGCATGGTGGCGCACGCTTATAAATCCCAGTACTTGGGAGATAGACCGGAGGATCCAGGTTCGCGACCAGCCTCAGCTACTTAGTGAGGCCCTCCGCAACTAGTGAGAACCTGTTTCAAAATAAAGAATAAAAAAATAGGGCTGGAGGTATAGCTCAGAGGTAGAACGCCCCTGGGTTCAATCCCCAGTACCGCCAAAAAAAGAAGGGGAATGTGAGCGTGTGACACCTCCGACTCCCCTGGGCCATTCTGTAGGACTTCTAGCCTATGCTCTTATTGTTTTTGGTAGACCTAATCTTTTGTGTGTGGGTTTTTTATTGAACCCAAGGGCATTCTACCACTGAGCTATACACCTCCAGCCCTTTTTCTTATTTTTTATTTTTATTTATTTATTTTTGTAGTGCTAGGGTTTGAACCCAAGGGCATTCTACCTCTGAGCTAAACCCCCCCACCTGCCCTATTTTATTTTTTGCTTTGAAACAGGGTCTCACTAAGTTGCTGAGGGTCTCACTAAGTTGCTGAAGCTGGCTGCGAACCCGTGATACTTCTGTTTTAGCTTCCCGAGTACTGGGATTACAGGCATGCGCCACTGCACTCAGCATGTCCTTTTATTCTTCTTTTTTTTTTATGTGGCACTGGGTATTGAACCCAGGGGTGTTCTACCTCTGAACTACACCCCCAGCCTTTTTATTTTTATCTATTTATTTTTTGTATTACTCAGGATTGAACCCAGGGGCATTCTACCTCCAAGCTGTACCCTCAGCCCTATTATTTTAAAACAGTGTCTCACTATATTGCAGAGGGCCTCATGAGGTTGCTGAGGCTGGCCATGAGCCTGTGATCCTCCTGTCTCAGCCTCCCAAGTACTGGGATTACTAGTGTGCACCACCACACCCAGCCTCCTTTATTTATTTATTGTTTTTTGGTACTGGGGATGGAATACAGGGGCATTCTACTTCTGAGCTACACCCCCAGCCCTGTTTTTATTTTTTTATTTGGAAACAGGGTCTCACTAAATTGCTGAGGCTGGCTATGAATCTGTGATCCTCCTGTTTCAACCTCCCAAGTACTGGGATTATAAGCGTGCGCCGCCACACCTGGCTGTTTATTTATTTATTATTTGTTTTGTGTGTGTGTGGTACTGGGGATTAAATTCAGGCATTCTACCTTCAAGCTAAACCCCTAGCCTGATTTTATTTTTTATTTGGAAACAGGGTCTCGCTAGGTTGCTGAAAGTCTCACTCCTTGTTGAGGCTGTCCTTGAACCTGCGATCCTCCTGTTTTAGCCTCCGAAGTACTGGGATTATAGGTATGCACCACCACATCTGGTGGCCTCCTTTTTTATTTTTACTTATTTATTTTTGTGTGGTACTAGGGATTGAACCCAGGAGTATTCTACCTCTGAGGTACACGCCCAGCCCTTTTTATTTTTTGTCTTGAAAGACTCCCACTATGTTACAGAGATAATTGGTACATTGCTGAGGCTGTCCTTGAACCTGTGATCCTCCTTTCTCAACCTCTCAATTACTGGAATTACAAGCGTGATCTACCATACCCAGATTATTTTTCATTTTATTTATTTATTCATTTATTTATTTATTTATTTATTTATTTATTTATTTATTTTCATGGTACTGGGGATTGAACCCAGGGGCATTCTACCTCTAAGCTACACTCCCAGCCCTATTTTAATTTTTTACCTGAAACAGGGTCTCACTAAGTAGTAGAAGGCCTCTCCCAAGTTGCTGAGGTTGGCCATGAACCTATGATCCTCCTGTCAAGCCTCCCAAGTACTGGGACAAGCATGTGCCACCACGCCTGGTTCTTATTTTTTATTTGGAAACAGGGTCTTGCTAGATTACTAAGACTCTCACTAAGTTGCTGAGGCTGGCTTCAAACCTGCGATCCTCCTGTCTCAGCCTCCCAAGTACTGGGATTAAAGGCATGCACCACCATGCCTGGCTGCTTATTATTTTTATGAACAGCTTTGTCGAGCTGTATGTGATGTACAATATACTGCACACATGGAAAGGTACATACCTAGCTCTGGTTCCGGGTACACTCACAAAGCCATCCCAGTGTCGAGGCAGTGGATGCCTTCCTCTCCACATGAGCCACCTTGTGTCATGGCCATGTCAGAGCTGGTTTAACAGGGCCAGAAGAGGCCTGGAAGCTTAGCGGGGAGCTTCAGGATGACATTGGGGCCCTCTGAGCCCTTTCCCTGGCTTGTCACCCTCTCAGGGCTCCAAGGTAGGCAAGCTGACCCTCAAGACCACAGAGATGGAGACCATCTACGACCTGGGCACCAAGATGATCGAGTCACTCACCAAGGACAAGGTCCAGGCCGGGTGAGCAGTCAGGAACCCCACTGGGTGCCAGGGTTTAGGGAAGCTCGGGTCCTTCCCTCACTCCTGCCCTTGCTCTCCCCTGCAGGGACGTCATCACCATCGACAAGGCCACTGGCAAGATCTCCAAGCTGGGCCGCTCCTTCACACGCGCTCGAGACTACGATGCCATGGGCTCCCAGGTGCACACAGGGCTCGGCAACCCTCATCCCCAGACACCAGCATGTTTCCATCTCCTCTGTCACCCCCATGGCACATGGGGTCTTGATCCTCCCTTCCTGAGCCTGTGTTCCTTTGGTCCTCCTGGGTCTTGACTGCAACCCCAGGACAGTTGAGACCCCTTGACCTGGCACTGCCACTGTGCACTGCCCCATGGTTTGCGAAGCCTCTGGGAGCCCCCATAACCTCCACAGCTCTTTAAAGAGCCTAGGCTTGGGCCTGGGGTTTCTGGATGACCCCATCTGGCCTCCCAGCACCATTCCAGGGAGCTCTGACTGACCCCAAACAGAACCCTTTGCACTTCCCCCTCCCCCCCAGTGACCTTCTCTGCGCTCCCCCCACCCCTGGCCCTGCAGACCAAGTTCGTGCAATGCCCAGACGGAGAGCTACAGAAACGCAAGGAGGTGGTGCACACCGTGTCCCTGCATGAGATTGATGTCATCAACTCCCGCACCCAGGGCTTCCTGGCTCTCTTCTCAGGTCAGACCCCTCCGCTCCTGGGCACGCTCCTCCCTCCGGCATGGCCCACTTGCTTCTTGCCTTTTTCTCTCTTCTCTGATCCCTGTTAGCTGCCTTCTGTTTTTCTCCATGAGTGTGGCTCGTCCTTCCCCATTCTTGCTACCTTAGTCCCTCTCTCAGGTGGTGAACCAGGGGCAGGTCTCGTCTCTCCCTCCTCCATCCCCATCTTTGTCTTTGCTCGCCCTCCAGCCCTGGACCTGTCCCCCTTCTGACTTCCCTGGTTCCACTCGTCTTCTGCAGGTGACACAGGGGAGATCAAGTCAGAAGTCCGCGAGCAGATCAATGCCAAGGTGGCTGAGTGGCGCGAGGAGGGCAAGGCAGAGATCATCCCTGGGGTGAGTGGCCAGAGCAGGTGGCCAGGGTGGGGGTGGGCTGGGGAGTAGGGATGGTTGGTGATTTCAACACATATCCCAATGGCTCCCAGGTGCTGTTCATCGACGAGGTCCACATGCTGGACATCGAGAGCTTCTCTTTCCTCAACCGGGCCCTGGAGAGTGACATGGCACCCGTCCTCATCATGGCCACCAACCGTGGCATCACTCGGTGAGCAACTGCTGGGTCCTGTGGCAGGAAGGGGTGCTCTGGGCAGCAGGTGTGGTATTCTCTACTGAAGTGGCTCAGACAAGAAAGGTGTGCTTTTTCCTTTTAACAGTATAGCTGGTGGTCCCGGGTGGTAACTTCTCCACAGGGAAGCCTTGTTGTTCCTATAGCACTTAAAGCTACATTTCCCAAACTATGTGCCAAGGCACCCTAGGGTGCTACAAGAAACTTACAAAGGTACTGAGAGCCATGTGTAGTGTGGGGTTTGTTTGTTTGTTTTCTGGTACTGGGGATTGAACCCCAGATGCATTCTACCTCCAAGCTACACCCCCAGCCCTTTTTCATTGAAACAGGGTCTTGCTAAGTTGTCGAGGCTGGCCTCAAACCTGTGAGCCTCCTACCTCAGCCTCCCAAGTCCTAGGATTACAGGCTTGTGTCACCACATCTGGCTATGAGGGCCATTTTTCAATTTTGAGAGAGACATAATGACATCTGTTAGGTATTACCTACATGAAACAATATAATCGATTAAGTCACTTAGATGTAATTACTTAATCATTAGTGTTAGTTTTGGCCTAAAGATGCTGTGGAAAAGTTCCCAAGATACAAAGGGCACCAGCCTGGATAATACCCACTGCCCTAAGGTGTTACTGGCACTCTGTGCCCCATGGTCCCATCTGGCCCTCCTCTCTACCTCATCCGTGTTTTGGCCCATGGGAAGGGGGAAGGAAGAAGAGGGCAGGCAGCCTCCATTAGGTTGTGATCAGAGGCTGTATGGGGCACTTCCAGCCACATCCCACTGCCAGCACTCCCCTGGTGTGTGGATGTGTGTCGCTGCGCCTGACTGCAAAGGGGTGTCATCCTCAGCTGCACCTGGGCAGTGGATGTGGGCATCACTGAAGAGGAGAACAAGGCACGGTTACCCATGGGCAATGGCAGTCCTTGGACCTTCCAAGAAGCTCAGGAAGGAGCTGGGGGTATAGCTCAGTGGTCCAGCACATGCTTAGCATGTGTGAGGCCCTGGGTTTTAACCCCTGCACCAAAAAAATAATAGAAGATTGATATCATTTCAACCTCACTTTATGGGCCAGGCCAGCAAAGCCCAGTGGCTTGCCTCTGTTCATGTGTTTAAGGAGTCAGGGCTAAGAGATGCTCTGAGCCCTGTGTTTGCTGGGTGTGGTAACTACCCGGGGGCATCTCCTGTGAAGCAGGCAGCCAGTACAGCCAGCCTTCAGCATTTGCAGATTCCATGTTTATGAATTGGCTCGCTTGCTAAAATGGATTTGTAATCCCCAAATCAATATTCAGGGACCTTTCACCATCACTCACAGACGTGCGCAGAGCGGCAGACATTCAAATCTCCTGCCACCCACGATCCTGGCTGAGCCCAGCACCACGACACTCTGCCTGTAAACAAGTGTCATTTTCCTGATCAGTTTTCTGCCCTGTTTATCACTTTCCTGTGTGTGTGGTTTTTTGGGGGGGGAGGGTGTCAGGGTTTTTCTTTGTTTTTTTGTACTAGAGATTGAACCCAAGGGTGTGTACCTCCAAGCTATATCCCCAGCCCCTTTTTATTTTTTATTTTCAAGCAGGGTCTCACTAAGTTGCTGAAGGCTTCGCTAAATTCCCGAGACTAGCTTCGAACCTGTGATCCTTCTGTCTCAGCTTCCCAAATACTGGGATTATAGGCATGCGCCCACACACCAGGAATGGTTTCAGTGTTTTTTGTTTTTTTGTGCTGGGGATTGAACCCGGGGGCATTTTACCTCTGAGCAAAACTCCCAGCCCTTTTTTATTTTTTATTTTGAAACAGGGTCTCATTAAGTTGCTGAGGCTATCCTCAAACTTTCCATCCTCTTGTCTTAGCCTCCCAAGTACTGAGATTATAGGCACACACCCCCGACATGGTTTCAGTTTTAAAACTCCCCTGAGTACTTGGTGTTTTTTTTTCTTTTTGTTTTTGTTTTTGTTTGCGGTACTGGGGATTGAACCCAGGGGCATTCTACCTCTTTTTTTTTTTTTTTTTTTTTTTTTTTTTTTTTTTTT
>PVJS01064962.1:0-10100 GCA_004027185.1 Glis glis | reverse complement strand
AAAAAAAAAAAAAAAAAAAAAAAAAAAAGTAGCTGAGCCTGGCTGCAAACCTGCAATCCTCCTGTCTCAGCCTCCCAAGTCCTGGGATTACAAGCATGCACCACCATGCCCGGCTCCCACCTTTTGAATTTAACAGTTCTCTAATAGGTATGAAATAGGTTTCTGTGCATTTTGCCCATAAAGTAACAAAATCAAAAGGACTATGTGACTAAGTCTTGTCTGACTCAAGCTTTTGCGTTTGTGGTTCACTACAGCATCTAATCTGATTCCAACTCAAACAACGCTAACAGCTGGAGTGGGCCTGTTACCATTCTTCCCAAATCAACACACTGTTGGACAAGTTGGGCCGGGGCCTGGCAATCCTCAGGAGAAACAGATGGCCGTGGGGGGAATAACAGAAGGAAATTTCTCAGGGTCACAGCCTTACATTCAGAGCTTTCCAAACCTTACTGCTGGAGGCTTGCTGACAGGACACCGCACGCAGCCGCAGAGCCAGCCCAGAGGCCCCGAGGTCAGTGCGGGGTGAGATAGCACACGTACACAAGCACGTGCTCCTTGTCACTGATACCATCGATGAAAAACTGTAATACAAGGATATCCTAATAGGTGGTTATTTTACAGGTGGTAAATTTATGAAGTTTCATAAATCAGTCTTAACTGTTTTTAACATTAAAAGGAAGTTATTAATATAAAGCATATAAATATGAATTACAAACTAGTCTAAATTACTGTCATTGAAATGATGATTATTTTAATAGTTGACCTTTATGTTTCAAAATTGAAGAGACATTCCACTCTTTTATTTTAAAAAAAAAACCCTTTTATTATAGGCAAGCAAACACAAAAAATCTATCTTTTGGTAAGTTATGTCAGCTGATATTTGGTATTATGTTTAATTATTTGCCAGTGTGTCTATAAGTAAAATAATTTTGATTTGTATTAAATGAATTTTTTAAGGCTGTCGCTATAAAATAATTTATTTTTTTATAAGTATTTGCTTTTTTCAAAAGCTTGTGATATGGAATTTGTTTTTTCTTGTAAGAATGAATTCTCTCAGCTTCAGATGAGAAGAATCTACAAGATGCCTTTAGTTCTGAAAAAATAGTAGCAGGTGAAATGTTAATAATTTTAATTAAAATATATGAATATTTTATAAGTTTCTATCATCAAAGATTAGTTCCCACATTTTTTACCATACAAGGTATATTGAGAAATAATTATTTCTCTCTGTTGTTTCTGCATTTTTATGTTCTTATATCTCTTGCTAAGTGTCTCATCTTCTCTTTTTGATAGACTGCCTCTAAGAATCAGACTTCACTCTTGGGAGAACCACCAAAAGAGATTCGGCTCAGTAAAAACCCGTATTTGAATTTGGCAAGTGTGTTGCCCAGTGTGTGCTTATCATGTAAGTAAGGGTTCGGTATCAATATTTTGGAGTTTTACTGAATATATTCCATAATTGGTTTTACCTTAATTTTTAACTTAATGGAAAACGAATAATGCCCGTTGACAAAGTTCAGCCATAAATCATAGCCTCCTTTTTTAAAATTGAAAGAAAAGGAATTAAGATACTTAAATGCATACTGTTTTATTTAAGGAAAATATCTTTAGAAGTATTTTTATTAAGCATGTAATCATTAAACTGGATTATTCATGAATCATGATTGACAATAATGAGGGCAAGGAATTATTTGGCAGTACTATAATTCTTTATAATACATATAGAATCATTTTTCTAAACCAGAGATATAAACCTCTTAGTAATCTAATATATCCAAAGTATTTGGATACTCCCAAAGATATGACTAATCAGTGGAAATGGAATTCTACTTTTTTGCTCAAATTTTTCATATTTAATTCAGTAATGACTTCAAATAAAATACATTTATTTTTCTTTTTGCAAAAATTCTAAACAGCTACTAAATTGAACTGATGACATAAAGAATGTTGCTAGAAAACAATTTCTGTCACTTCATACAAGGTTTTTATTTTTATTTTTATTGTACAGATAAATGGGATTTACTGTGATATTTCCATATGTGTAGACATGATGAATTGATCATGTCCATCTACTCTTCTACTGTCACTGTCCGCCCCCCATTTACTTTTTTTTGAAGATCCCTCAGGCCTCCAATTAGTATGAATCAAATATTCATCAAATATCCATCAATTCATTCGAATATTTTTAAAAATCACAAATGCAATATGCTCTAGGCACAATTACAATCACTGCAGCATTGGTTGTCAATAGTGAAAAACCAGAAAATCGTGTTTATCAGTAGGGGAATGGCTACATAAATGATTCATCAGAAAATGAAACACTATGTAACATGTTTTTAAACAATTGAAGGATATCTACACAGACTCATCAGGTAATCTCTAAAGCATATTTTTAAGTGGAAAATGTAAATATATGCATAAAATGATTTCATTGATGTTTATTTAAAGATATATATTCTTACATGTACATATTTGTGTAAATATACAAAGTAAATCTGTGGAAATAAATGCTAAGCTGTTATCTCTGGAAAGAAGAGGATTGAATGAAAAAGATTATTTTCATTCCTTCTTCTTTTATTTATTTATTTATTTTTTGGTACTATGGATTGAACCTAGGGGCATTCTACCTTTGTGCTACACCCTCAGATCTTTTTTATTTTGTAACAGGGTCTCACTACCTTGCTGAGAGTCGCACTAAATTGCTGAGGCTGGTTGCGAACCTGTGATCCTTCTGTCTCAGCCTCTCAAATACTGGGATTACAGGTGTGTGCCATGACATCCGCTAATTTCATTTTTAATATATGTCTTTGGTATTTCATGAAATACCCTCTTGAACCCAAATGTTAATTGGTAATTTTTTAAAAGCCAGAAAAAATCTGGACTAAAAATTTATAACAACTATTATATTAACAAGAATGCTTAATTTAATTTTGCATATCTTATTTTAGAGATTATATATATACATATATATATATTTTTTTAATGTTCCCATCAAGCTGGGTGTGCTGATGCACGCTTGTAATCCCAGTACTTGGGAGGCTGAGACAGGAGAATCCAGGTTCATGGCCAGCCTCATCTATTTAGTGAGGCCCTCCGCAACTTAGTGAGACCCTGTTTCAAAATAAAGAATAAAAAAAAATCAGGCTGGGGGTGTAGCTCAGAGGTAGAATGCCCCTGGGTTCAATCCCCGGTACCGCAAAAAAATGTTCCCATCATAGTCACTTTACCCATAGGACACGCTTCCATTTTAGTTGCTCCAAATGAATGAAACAATATTATATACTATTTATAACTTACCCTGGGGTAAATAAATATAAATCTATATTGACAAACTAAAATTGGCTTCTATTTGAGAATATGCTTAGTGAATGGGTTTAGCAATTCTGTTTCTAAGTTATAATAAAGCAACCTAAATTGTATTGATTTTTCCTTTAGCTGCTGCAAGTAAAACCACTCTGCATAAGACTGGAATTGCAAGCAACATTCTGGACGCCATCTCTCAGGGAAATGAGTCACAGCACGTGTTGGAGAAGTGCATTGCCTACTCTCCACCTTTTGGTGATTATGCACAGGTAAATGATCCTCAGGTTCTGATGACATAGAGAAGTTGGTCCAACTATGTACTGAGTTAACTCATTATGAAATTGTGATGTGTTCAATATTATCATAGATATCATAAGATTGCACCAACCTATATATGATATTTCTTACTCATCACTTGAAATTTGGGAATGGATTCAAGAGATTGTTTAGTATCCTTTTGCACTAGATATTTACCTCTCATCGTTTACAGTTCTGGTCGTTAAAACTTTAGCCCACAGAAGGCTTCCAGCCCACCACCTGTTTTTTTTTTTTGTTTTTGTTTTTTTTTTTTTGCGGTACCGGGGATTGAATGCAGGGGCGTTCTATCTCCGCGCTACGCCCCCGGCCCTATTTTTTTTATACTTTATTTTGAAACCGGCTCTCACGAAGTTGCGGAGGGCCTCACTAAGTAGAGAGGGAGAGAGAGACAGGGAGAGAGAGAGAGAAAGAGAGAGACAGGGAGAGAGAGAGCTGAGGCTGGCTGCGAACCCCGATCCTCCGGTCTCTGCCTCCCAAAGTACTGGGATTACAAGCGTGCACCACCACGCCCGGCCCACCACCTGTTTTTGTAAATAAAGTTTGATGGGAACATGGCCACATCCATCCATTTACATGTTTTCTATGGTGCTATCATGCTACAATAGAATGGATGAGTAGTTTCAACACATACTTACATGGGCTATAACTCTGCAGACAAACTCTGCTTATCTCTGGTTTACCTGAGTATAGACCTAAGGAACCCACAGAAATGCCTCTGTTCTTCATTGCTGCTTGTAGTTGTAGAAAGATGATCATGTTTACAGACACTACTATACTGACTTTTAAACCAGTCATTCAGTACCACCAAAGTATAGCCATCCCTCAGTATCTGTAGGGAATGTGTTTTGGGACCCCCTGTGGATACTGAACTCCAGGGGTGCTCAAATCCCTCATATAAAATGGAGTAGTATTTACATATATTCTGTGTACATCCTCTTGCATGCTTTAAATCATCTCTAGATGGCTTATACTATCTCATAATGTAAATGCTATGTCACTAATTGTTATACTGTGCTGAGTGGGGAATAATGACAAGAAAAAAAAACTAGTACATATTTTGTAGTGATGCACAGTTTTTTTTAGTCTACATTGGTTGGATCCTTGGATGCAGAACCTATGGCTATGTGGAGTATTACACAACACTATATTCAAAAGATGCATGATGTCATGATTCAAATATGTCACTTTTGCATGGGCCCTTTCTTCTTATTATAAGTGGCTTAAACTGGTAATGTGTATCATGAGGTTAGCACTGTAGGATCATGTGATTGGCAGAGTTATATAATTAACAGTTTTGCTTCTTTCTTATTTCTTAGGGCAGTCAGCTTCTCGGCTCTATCTTGTCTGTTGGAGCCAAGCCTCCACTTTGATTTCCTTGCAGCAACTTTGTTGGCCTTATCAGTCTGTAATAAACTTAGAGAAGAAAACCAACTGAATCCACTTATAACAATTGATGCCTGATTGTGCTTTTATGATAGAGTACTAGAAACATAGCAAAAATGGCATAACTGGATATTTGCAAAATCCATAATAAAGTCTCTTACATACCTGGGATAGGATGGAGAAATAGTGGTTGGAAAATGATATAATTAGGTAGCAGCATACTTCCATTTAAAGGACAGTTGTCATGAACTGCTACTACCCAGAGGTGCTCTCTTATTTCATAAGATTCCATCTTTGTTAATTAACATTTTAAGTAATGACTTAGATAAGGACAGTGTGTGCTGATTATATTTATAACTGACAAAAGCTAAGAAATTATTGGAGATATGTAAAATTATTTATGAATAATTTATAATTATGAATACTAGAAGCTACCAAAATTTCCAGTAATTCATAAGAACAAATAAATTATGTTTTATTTCTACCCATAAATGCAGTAAAAATATTAAAAATCATGTAAAGCCAGGCATGGTTGCACACTCTTGTAATCCCAGTATGTGGAAGCTGAGACAGGAGAATCGCAAGTTCGAGGACAATCTCAGCAAGTAGTGAGATGCTCATCAACCTAGTGAGACCCTGTTTCCAAATAAAAATAAAATAGTGCTGGGGGTATAGCTTGGAGGTAGAATGCCCCTGGGTTCAATCCCCAGTGCCACACATACACACACACACACACACAAAAAAATCATGTAAAACAGTATGTTAAATGCACAGTAAGTCTTCCATAATCTTTGTTAATTTATAGTATGTATAAAATATAGTCCTATAGGGAGAACCAAGATGGTGGGATAGCAAGAGGCAGCGTGTCGCCGGCGCTCTGAGAGTCAGAGCTCGGCTGGCAGGAAGAATGCATCTTAACAAGAAAAGTAGGGCAGCCATAACTCAACAAAACAATGAGAACCAAAGTGCAGCGGAATGCGAGGCAGTGGAAAGAGCGGAGGGCGGTAGGGAGCTCAAAGCATTTCACCTGGTGAGCGGAGAGCGGGGACAAAGGCGCCATCTTGGCTGAGCCACACCAGTACTGTGGCCCCCGGAATCCTCCAGCAAAGAAACAGCTGATTCTTGTGAAACCAGCGATTATAGTCCCCCATCGAAAGCAGTCGACATCGGACCATGATGAAGTCCAAGTCAAACCAGATCCACACCTACAATGGTGACGACTGCAAAGGACGGGACGTGAGCCACAGCCCCCGCAAAGAAAGTGACACAGAGAGACATAGATGAGGCGGCCAGGCACAGGAGCAGCC
The DNA here is from genome assembly GCA_004027185.1 of Glis glis. Lineage (NCBI taxonomy): Eukaryota > Metazoa > Chordata > Mammalia > Rodentia > Gliridae > Glis > Glis glis. Next base: position 3,789 of record PVJS01064962.1, on the reverse strand, counting down.
CAACACCGAGAAAACGAGCGGGTGAAACATGGCCGCCCTGGAGTAGCCTAGCACCAGCACAGAACGCCCCAGCACTGAGGACATGGACAGACATGGCATGACTCTCCAGAACCGCCCAGCAACAAGAACACGGGTGAGTGAGATAAAGGGAGGCAGCGTGTCGCCGGCACTCCGAAACTCGGAACTTGGCCGGCGGGAAGACTGCTCCTTAACAAGAAAACTAGGGCAGCCAAAACTCAACAAAACAAAGAGAGCCGAAGAGCAGTGGAATGCGAGGCAGCGGACAGAGCAGAGGGCGGTAGGGAGCTCAAAGCATTTCACCTGGTAAGCGGAGAGCGGAGACAAAGGTGCCATCTTGGCTGAGCCACGCCAGCACCGCGGCCCCGGAATCCTCCAGCAAAGAAACAGCTGATTCTTGTGAAACCAGCAATTATAGTCCACCATCGAAAGCAGTCGATATCGGACCATGATGAAACCCAAGTCGAACCAGACCCACACTTACAATGGCAGCGACTGCAAAGGGTGGGGTCCGAGCCTCAGTCACCACAAAGAAAGTGACACAGAGAGATATAGATGAGGCGGCTAGGCACAGGAGCATCCCAACACCAAGAAAACACAGCCCCCCCTGGAGTAGCCTAGCACCGGCACAGAACACCACAGCACTGAGGACATGCACAGACATGGCATGGCCCCCTGGAGCCACCCAACAACGAGAACACAGGTGAGTGAGATAAATGGAGGCAGCATGTCGCTGGCACTCTGAAACTCAAAAATCAGCCGGCGGGAAGACTGATTCTTAACAAGAAAAGTAGGGCAGCCAAAACTCAACAAAACAAAGAAAGCCGAAGAGCAGCAGAGTTCGAGGCAGCGGACAGAGCGGGGTGGGGGGGGGCTAAACAGAACTCCACGCATTTCACCTGGTAAGAGAGCGGAGGCAAAGGCACCATTTATGCAGGGCCATGCCTACACTGCGACTCCCAGAGACCAACAGCAAAGAGACAGCAGATCCTTGTGAAAACAGCGACTGTAGACCACCATTGAAACTGATCAACTCCATAACGTGATGAAGCCCAAGTCAATCCAGACCCACACCTACAACGACGATGGCTTCAAGGGGAGGGCCGTGAGCCTCTGCTCCTGCAATGAGTGCGATGAAGAGAGACAAAGAAGAGGTGGCCATACACAGGAGCAGCCCAACTCTGAGAACACAAGCCAGCAAGCCATGGCCCACCATGAGCTGCCCAACACCGTCCTGGAACACCCCAGAACTGAGGACATAGGTAGATGAGACATGGCCCCTCCCCAGCGGCCCAGCAATGAGAACACGGGTGGGTCAGCCCCCGGCCCCACTCCCAGAGACCCCCCCAGTGCTGGGGACGCAGGGCAGGAGAGCCCTTGGCCCCGCCTCCAGAGACCCCCCTGGCACTGGGGACACGGGGCTGGTGAGCCCTTGGCCCCGCCCATGGAGAAACCCTCCCCCTGGTGCTGGGGATGCAGGGTGGGTGAGCTCTTGGCCCCACCCCGGAGACCCCCTGGCATTGGGGATGTGGGGCGGGTGAGCCCTTAGCCCTACCCCTAAAGAACCCCTCCCCCTGGCACTGGGGACGTGGGGTGGGAGAACCCTTGGCCCTGCCCCTGGAGACTCCCCAGGCGCTGGGGACACAGGGCGGGTGAACCCTTGGCCCCACCCCTGGAGAACCCCTCTCCCTGGCACTGGGGACATGGGGCAGGCGAGCCCCTAGCCCTGCCCCGCAGTATCCTAGTACTGAGGTCATAGGAGGATGAGCCATGACCCCGCACAGGAGGGACTCCAGACAGAGAGAAAACTTCAGATGAGCGAAGAAGGCAAACTAACTGGGGGAGATGGGAGGGAAGGAGAGGGAAACAAACTGGTGCACAGGATGGACATACACAAAGATATCAAAGTCAACTACTACACTGAAAATGGGAAGGAGGGAGGGGGAGGCAGGAGGTTGGGAATTGGGGGAGGGCTAATTGACCGTTGAGTGCATATATACGTCAACCACCCTGAAATCCTTCAAGATGTATGATTGCAATGCACTAATAAAATAAAAAAAATATATAGTCCTATACATTTCCAATTTTTATCATTTCTTTACAAAGAGCAAATTTTACTTTTATAAATAGGAGAAGCACAGCACATTTTTTAAAATTTATGTTTTTTTATATGTTTTTATTGGTGCATTGTAGTCTCATATCACAATGAGTACCAGTTTGGTGTTAACATACATGCACACAGCTCTTGCTGTCCCTCCCCCCGCCTTTCCCCCACATGTAGCACTGAGAATGATATTGGTATATTCTCATATGTACACATTGTTTATGATAGTAATTCCATAGATTCACTTCTTTCTTGCCCTTCCCCTTCCCTTGTACCACTTCCCTTGCACAACTGAGGGTTCTCTTTTGTCATTGGAGTCCCTTTAGTGTCCCTACTACTCCCTAGGTTGCGCATATTAATGAAAACATATGTCCCTTCTTTTTTTGTGACTGGCTAATCTCAGTTAACATAACATTCTCCAGATCTTTTCATTTTCTTGCAAATGCTGTTATTTTGTTCTTCTTTATTGCTGAGTAGAATTCCGCTGTGTGTATTTCCCATAATTTTGTAATCCATTCATCTGTTGATGGACACCTAGGTTGGTTCCATAATTTGGCCACTGTGAATTGTGCTGCTATGAACATGGGTATGCATATATTACTGTTGTTTTCTAGTTTCAATCCCTTTGGTATGATACCCAGTAGTGGTACTGCCGGATCATATGGTGGATCCATTCCCAGTTTTCTGAGGAATCTCCACACTGATCTCCATAGTGGTTGAACTAATTTGCAATCCCACCAACAGTGTAGAAGAGTCCCAGTTTCCCCACATCCTCGCCAACATTTGTTGTTGTTTGACTTCTTAATGATTGCTATTCTAATTGGGCTAGATGAAATCTTAGAGTAGTTTTGATTTGCATCTCCCTGATTGCTAATGATGTTGAACATTTTTTCATGTATCTATTGGCCATTTGTATCTCTTCTTTCGTGAAGTGTCTATTCATTTCAGTTTCCCACTTTTTGATCGGATTATTTGTTTTTTTAGTGTAAAGTCTTTTAAGTTCTTTGTATATCCTAGATATTACACCTCTGTCAGAGGGATAGCTTGCAAAGATCTTCTCCCATTCTGTAGGCTTTCTCTTTAAGCTCTTGATGGTTTCCTTTGATGAGCAGAAGCTTTGTAGTTTAATGCTATCTCACTTATTAATTCTTGCTTTAATTTCCTGTGCTTTGGAGGTCTTGTTGAGGAATTTTTTACCTGTGCCTATATGATGGAGTGTTGGACCTATGGCTTCTTCTAATAATTTCACAGTCTCTGGTCTAACTTCCAAGTCTTTGATCCATCTCGAGTTGACTCTTGTGCAGGGTGAGAGATAAGGATTCAGCTCCATTTTTCTACAGGTAGATAACCAGTTTTCCCAGCACCATTTGTTGAAAAGACTGTCCTTTCTCCAACGTATGTGTTTGGCACCTTTGTCGAAAATCAATTGACTGTAAGTTTGTGGACTTGTTTCTGTATCTTCTATTCTGTTCCACTGGTCTGTGTGTCTGTTTTTGTGCCAATACCATGCTGATTTTATTACTATAGCTCTGTAGCATAATTTGAAGTCAGGAATTGTGATGCCTCCTGCATGGTTCTTTTTTTTTTTTGCGGTACCAGGGATTGAATGCAGGGGTGTTCAACCTCCGCGCTACGCCCCCGGCCCTATTTTTTATACTTTATTTTGA
>PVJS01064961.1:0-10100 GCA_004027185.1 Glis glis | reverse complement strand
AAAAAAAAAAAAAAAAAAAAAGCCCCAAAGCTTGCTGAATTACTGAGAGGAAAGAGGTGTACTTGTTCAGCACCAATCTGTTTAAGGCTTATTCAAATAGAAAAAAAGGGTGAAATTTTCAAAATCACTATGAAGTTATCTTCTAGTGTCCCAAAATAGATAGGAAGCAGAAGAGCAGTGTACAAAGAGGGGAAACAACACTTCTCAAGATTCTTCTAGGCCACTTGTGCCTCATCTACGAGCAGACTGGCTTAACTAGGGAAGAGGACTGCCTGAAGAAAACCACTGTACTGACTGATATTTTACAGCTTTCTTTCTTTCTTTTTTTTTTTTTGGTAGTACTGGGGATTGAAACCAGGGGCTTTCTAACACTGAGCTACACCCCTAGCACTTTTTATTTTTTTATTTTGAAACAGGGTCTTGACAAGTTGCTGAGGCTATCCTCAAATGTGCAATCCTCCTGTCTCAGCCTCCCAAGTACTGGGATTACAGGCAGGGGCCACCGTGTCCAGCTTAGAGAATATTTTCTAATCATTAGATACCATTGAAACCATGTGGGTTTTCAGGTACATTCCCCTAACCTCACTTCCCTCCAGTACAACATCCAGATTAGGAAACACTGTCGTGTATCACTGACCCACCATCCCAGGATGAACATCGACTCAAAGCTGGGACCATACTCACATCAGAGACAGCAATAGACTGCACATCAGCATTTGCGACCAGATGGCTCTTGACAAGCGTCCCAGTAGCTGAGTCCCAGAACTGTACTTTCCCAGCAGAGTCCACGCTTATGACAGTGCCGTCGGACAAGAAGGCCACACCCCACACGATACATTTCCGCCTAGACACACCCATGTACTTCCTGTCTAGGATCATCTTATGAATAGTGCTCCCTGAAAAATAAGAAAAGCACATACTTGGATATAACTTATTTCTCCTTTAGTTTTCAAAATTGCTAGTGGCCAGCATGATATGGTAAGTTAGTTGCCTGAACACAGCCAGTCAGTGAATGGTAGCTATGGTGAACCTAGTTTCAAAACTCCCAGTTACCTGCAGAGGAGAAAGAGGGTGAAAAGGAGAATAGCAATCCCTCTGGGGAGGGGCAATCCCTCTTCAGAGGGGCAACATGTGGGTCATTCACTCCACTCTGGCCCACTGCATATACACATTACACACTGTTCTTTTCTAAATCCCTACACATGGGAAAGGGAGAGAAAGCAATAGTGATAAAATTCAGGGAATTATAAAGCAGGCAGGGAGTGATAACTGACTTAGCAGAGCACCGAAACTAAGACAAGTCAGCCGTGGGGAGAACCAAGAAGCCACCAGATTTCTACTGTGGACTCCTCAGGAGCTGGGAACTCCACAGACTCTAGAAATTTAAGTAAAAGGGGGCTGCAAAGGAGGGATTGATAGAAAGTAAGTTTAAGCTGTTGGGCCTCTGAGATACCCATCCCCTAAGATGCCAGGCAACTCCCCAAACTCCATCTCATCAGAAGACTGGAGACTTTCTCTGAGAGGGATATGGGGCACAACTGAGGGGAGTACTATATGAAAAGTAGAGAAGCCAGGCACAGTAGCTCATGGCTATAATCTCAGTACTTGGGAGGCTGAGACAAGAGGATCGCAGGTTCAAGACTAACTTCAACAACTTAGCAAGACACTGTTTCAAAATAAAAACAAAGGGCTGGTGGTATAGCTCAAAGGTAGAAAGCCCCTGAGTTCAATCTGAAGCACAAAAAAAGTAGAGTTAAGCGAAAATTTGTAACTGAATGTTGAGAACACCATTTTCCTCTCCTCAGAAAGCTGACAGCCAGACCTATACTCACTAGGCAGGAGAAATAAATCACATTTCTGGGGGAGTCTGGGGATGTAGCTCAGTGGTAGATACATGCTGAGCGTCCACAAGGCCCTGAGATGATACCCAGAATAAAAGGAAGGATGGGAGAAAGGCAGGCAGGCAAAATTTCTGGGGACTCTGACTGGCACAAGAGAAAAGATCTAAAGATCCCGATTACCAGCTGGGCGTGGTAGCGCACGCCTGTAATCCCAGTATTGGGGAGGCTAAAACAGGAGGATAGCAGGTTCAAGGACAGCCTCAGCAAGTAGCAAGACTCTCATCAAGGGCCAGGCATGGTGGTGCACGCTTGTAATCCCAGTACTTTGGGAGGCGGAGACCAGAGGATCCGGGTTCGCAGCCATCCTCAGCTCTCTCTCTCTCTCTCTCTCTCTACCTAGTGAGGCCCTCCACAACTTCGTGAGACCCGGTTTCAAAATAAAGCATAAAAAATAGGGCCAGGGATGTAGCACGGAGGTAGAATGCCCCTGGGTTCAATCCCCGGTACCGCAAAAAACAAGAAGAAGAAGAAAAAAGACTCTCATCAACCTAGAAAGACCCTGTTTCAAAATAAAAATAAACTAGGGTTGAAGGTGTAGCTTGGAGGTAGTATACCTGTGGTTCAATCCCTAGTACCACAAAAAAAAATAAATAAAATAAAGATTCCGATTTCAGAAGATTCCCCAACAATGTAGTCAGATCATTCTTCAATAAAGCCCATGCTCAGTAGGCCCCACCAATGTGGAAAGCCTCTAATATGAAATGCACAGGCCAAACAAAGTGACTGAAACACAAATAAATGAACAACAGGGAAGAAAGAGGCAGGGTGAAAACACATAGCCTTAAGAGAAGAGTCTGCATATATCAAAACAAAAAGAGAGCCAAGGCATTCTGGGGCACACCTGTAATCCCAGTATTTGGGAGGCTGAGACAAGAGGATTCACAGATTTGAGGCCAGTGTGTGGAAACACAGAAGACCCTGTTTCAAAAAAAAAAAAAAAAAAAAAAAAGGCTGGGTATGTGACCCAGAGGCAGAACGCCCCTGAGTCGAACCCCCAGTACCAAAAAATAGATGAGTGAATAAATAAAGTAAAACAAAAAGAATGCTATAAAAAAGAACTCAGTGGCCGGGCGTGGTGGCGCACGCTTGTAATCCCAGTACTTGGGAGGTTGAGACCAGGGGATCCGGGTTCGAGGCCAGCCTCAGCTACTTATTGAGGCCCTCCGCAATTTCGTGAGACCCTGTTTCAAATTAAAGAAAATAAATAGGGCTGGGGATGTAGCTTGGAGGTAGAATGCCCCTGGGTTCAATCCCCAGTACCAGAAAAAAAAAAAAAGAATAAAAAAGAACTCAGTGGCTGCAACTCAGTGGTAGACCATTTGCTTAACATGCTTGAGGCCCTGAGTTTGATCCCCAGCACCATAAAACAAAAACAAGAGCTGGGTGTGGTGGCGCATGCTTGTAATCCCAGTACTTGGGAGGCTGAGACAGGATGACTGGGGTTCGTGACCAGCCTCAGCTACTTAGTGAGGCCCTCCGCAACTTAGTAAGACCCTGTTTCAAAATAAATAAAAAATAGGGCTGGGGGTGTAGCTTGGAAGTAGAATGCCCCTGGGTTCCATCCCCAGTACGGCCAAAAAAAAATTTTTTTTTAATCAAGGGGGTATGGTGGTGCACGCTTGTAATCCCAGTATTTGGGAGGCTGAGACAGGAGGATCACAGGTTTGAAGCCAGCCTCAGCAACTTAGCGAGGGTCTCAGCAGTGAGACCCTGTTTCCAAATAAGAAATAAAATTGGGCTGGGGGGTGTAGCTCAGAGGTAGAATGCCCCTGGGTTCAATCCCCAGTACCATAAAAAAAAAGAAAAATCAGGAAACAAAAAGATCTATGGGAAAGGTATAACAAAAATTCACTAGCAGAATTAAAATATAAAGATGAGCTGAGCGTGGTGACCCACACCTTTAATTCTAGCACTGGGAGCTGAGACAGGAAGATCACAGGTTCAAGCCCAGCCTTAGCAACTTAGTGAGACCCTGTTTCAAAAAAAAAAAAGAAAAAGGCTGGGGTTTTAGCTCAAAGGTAGGACACCCCTGGGTTCAATCCCCAGTACCACAAAAAAATGAACAAATAAATAAAGATGACCAACATATTAAAGCATAGTAAAAAAATAAAAAAGACAAAAAAGATATAGACAAGAATATTAGAAGAACCAACACCCAAATATTAAAGTTCCAGAAAGGTAAAACAGAGAAAAACTCATCTACAAAATAATTACAAGAATTTCCTCCAGAACTGAACAACATTGATTTGGATTAAAAGCACCCCTCAGGTATCCAGTACAATTGATTCACACACCAAAAATAAAAGCACCACAGAACAGTTAAGGATACAGGGGGCTGGTTATGTAGCTCAGTGGTAGAACACTTGCCTAGTATGCGCAAGGCCCTGGGTTCAATTCCCAGTGTGGCGGGAAACAAGGGGAAAAAAGGATGAGGGGAACACACTTTAAAACTCAGGTTTGGCCGGGCGTGGTGGCACACGCTTGTAATCCCAGTACTTGGGAGGCAGAGACGGGAGGAACCTGGTTCGCGGCCAGCCTCAGCTACTTAGTGAGGCCCTCCGCGACTTCATGAGACCCGGTTTCAAAATAAAGTATAAAAAATAGGGCCAGGGGTGTAGCTCAGAGGCAGAACGCCCCTGGGTTCAATCCCCGGTACCAAAAAAAAAACACAAAAAACTCAGGTTTGGCAGGGCATGTAGGCGCATGCCTGTAATCACAGTACTTGGGAGACAAAGACAGGAGGATTGCAGGTTCGAGGTCAGCCTCAGCAGGTAGTGAGACTCTCATCAACCTAGAGAGACCCTATTTCAAGATAAAAATAAAATAGGGCTGGGGGTGTAGCTCGGAGGTAAAGGTTTGCAGGGCATGGTGACGCATGCCTATAATCCCAGTACTTGGGAGGCTAAGATAGAAGGATCACAGGTTCATTGCCAGGTTCAGCAAATTATTGAGGCAATCCGCTACTCAGTGAGACTGTTTCAAAAATAAAAAGTACTGCAAAAAAAATAAAATAAAATAGGGCTGGGGGTATAGCTCAGAAGTAGAATGCCCCTGGATTCAGTCCCCAGTACCACAAAAATAAGTAAATAAATAAATCTCAGGATTTTGAATGTGTAAAAGATTTACTCTCAGAACAGCATCAGATTTCCTAAGGTGGAAATGGGGAATCCTAACCAAAAGAGAAGCAAGGAAGACCCCAAGAAGGACCGTGAAAAATCAGAGTTTCATTGTGGTATGGCAGGCCAAGAGTAGCTAAGACAGATGAGAACAAAGAGGGAGAGACTCATTCAAGAACATAAAAGTGGCAGAAAAAGCCGGGCATGGTGGTGCACAATTGTAATCCCAGTACTTGGGAGGCTGAGACCGGAGGATCCAGGTTCGTGGCTAGCCTCAGCTACTTAGTGAGGTCCTCCGCAACTTAGTGAGACCCTGTTTCAAAATAAAGAATAAAAAAATAGGGCTGGGGGTGTAGCTCGGAGGTAGAATGCCCCCTGGGTTCAATCCCCAGTACCAAAAACAAAAAACAAAAATAAAAGTGGCAGAAAAGAAAAATTCCAGACGTTTGATCCAAATTTGTACACTTAAAGAATTTGAGGATAAGGAGAGGGAGGGGGAGGATATTAAACAAAAACCATATGCAAGATGGGTGCAGTGGTGCACTCCTGCAATGCCAGTACTTGGAAGGCTAAGACAGGTGGATTGAAGAATCAAGGCCAGCCTTGGTAACTCAGCAAGATCCTGTTTCAAAATAGAAAATAAAGCCAGGCATGGTGGCGCACACCTGTATTCCCAGTACTTGGGAGGCTGAGACAGGAGGATCAACGGGTTTGAAGCCAGCCTCAGCAACTTAGCAAGATCTGTTTCTAAATAAAAAATAAAAAAGGGCTGAGGATATAGCTCAGAGGTAGAATGCCCTGGGTTCAATCCCCAGTACCACACACACACAAAAAAAGTATACACAAAAAGTAATTTACTATTACTATGTGAATAGTATTTATATAGTCTCAATAATTAAAACACTGACTACTAATCTGAACAAAGTTATAACATGAGCATATGGAGAGATCAGGAGAAAGTGTAGGTACCTGTGCAAGAGGGTAAAGAAAGAGGTCTCAGTTGTAGAAGTCAGTAAATAATGGTGTAAAGCTGAAAAATCGAGATGCAGCATTATAAGCATGCTATGTACAGCATAGAGATAAATACTAAGAGAATCAAGTAAGAGTCTCAGTGGTTGCTTTTTAGTAGTGGGAGAAGGGATATTGGAGGACTCCTGCTTTTTTGTAATAAGCCTTAAGGAAAGCTTTGACTATATGGATATAAAACTGATAACATAGCCTGGCATGATGGCGCATGCCTGTGATCCCAGTACTTGGGAGGCTAAGACAGGAGGATAGCAAGTTCAAGACCAGCCTCAGCAAATTAGTGGGACCCTCAGCAACCTACTGAAACCCTAAAATTAAGGGCTGTAGAGGGAAGCTTGGAGGTAGAATGCCCCCGGGTTCGATTCCTAGTACGAAAGGAAGGAAGGAAGGAAAGCTGTGTTTTGCCTGTTTCTTGGAAGGGAATACAGACATGCCTAACTAACAAGCTGAAGTCATTCTCATCATTGGAGGATTCTATTGGACAATTTGTATGTCAAGAACAGAAGGGTCTCTATCTTTCTGATCTCAGGTCTCACCAATTATGCTACCAAGATCTTACATTCTGATTTTACCAAGGACTGGAATACATGAGTAAGTATTCTACTGATCATTCACTAAATGTAGTATTAGTTGAGGATGAATTTTATTGTGAATTTTGTGTGTGTACTGGGGATTGAACCCAGGGGCATTCTACCTCTGACCTACAACACCCAACCCTTTTTCGGTTGAAACAAGGTCTACGTTACCATGCACTGGCCTCGAATCTGTGATCCTCATCCTCCTGTCTCAGACTCCCAAGTACTGGGATTACTGGCATGTGCTACTGTGCCCAGCTTTGAATTCTTATGAAAAATACTACATCACGTTGAGACTAAGATTCTCCTAAAAGCAGCAATTGTAATCCAAAAGAGTGAAATTTGTGGTGGACATCTCAGAAGGTTGATGAGAAGTTAGGCCTTCTAGGGCACTGAAAGCATGACAAGGAGTTAAGCTTTTGAAACCCAGAAATGTGAATCTGACAAACAAAACCCACATCCCAAATGAACTGAGAAAAACAGTCACCTGATTTGACATCAAACACACTAATGTAGTCTATGGAGCCAGCTGCAATGTGGGTACCAGAGGGATGCCAGCTGAGACTCAGGATGCGACCTTGGGATTTGTACAACAAAAAAGAAAGTGACATACACATAAATACACAGCAAAACTCTCCATGGTTAGTGTTCTACAGACCTAGCTCAGCCACCACACTCCTATGAAACACTATTCCGTAACAGATGAGAAACTGCCTTGGGATCCACAATGAAATATTTGATACTTTAATAACGTATAAATGGTTGATGGGAATACAAATAAATACAACTATTTGAGGGTGATGTAATAGCAACATAATGAAATTTTTTTTTATTTTTCATAATGAAATTTAAAAGTGCATATTTTGGGGGCCCAGTAATTGTACTGCAATGAGAAATACCTGCATAAATGTCCAAAAAACCCATAAACAGTCATATGCTGCATAATGTCATTTTGATCAACAATGGACTCCATATAGGATGGTGGTCCTATAAGATTATATCACCTAGTGACAACACAGCCATCTTAGTTTGTGTAAACACACTCCATAATATTCATACAATGACAGATTTAAGGACACATTTCTCAGAATGTATCCCCATAATTAAACAACACATGACTGTATAAAAATTATCACTGCAGCACTGTTTATAAAATAAATTAAGCCAGGAGTGGTGGTGCACACTTGTAATCCCAGTACTTGGGAGGCTGAGACAGGAGAATCGCAGGTTCACGGCCAGTCTCAGCTACTTAGTGAGGCCCTCTACAACTTAGTGAGACCCTGTTTCAAAATAAAGAATAAAAAATAGGGCTGGGGGTGTAGCTTGGAGGTAAAATGCCCCTGGGTTCAATCCCCAGTACCTCAAAAAAAAAGTTAATACCCATCAATAGGAATTTGGCTAAATAAATTAAGGAGCACTAAAAAATGGAATGCCATGCAGACTAGCATCATTGACACAGAAAGATGTCTGTGACGTAAGAGTGAAAAAAGCAAGCTGAAAAACAAGCTGAAGAACATCTGTTTGTATTTATTTAAATGAATACATAAAAATTGTCTAGATTAGTTTTTAAATGTTGCCTTCAGAGTGACATAAAATACTTATTTTCTATATCATAGCAGGCTGAGTGTATGGCATTTTTAAAAAGCATGTATCGCCTTTGTAGTTAATAAAGAACACTCAACAGATACTAAAAACAAAACAAAAAACTGATTAGCATAGGATAAATATTACCAATAGACACAGAATACACAGGACAGTTACTACTCTCTAGGAAAGGGATGGGCAAACTACAGCCCACTGCTGGCTTTTCCTAATAAAGTTTCACTAGCATTCAGCCACGCCCACTCATTTAAGTATTATCCCCGCCTGCTTTTGTGCTGTACTGATGGAGTTGACAGAAGACTGTATGACTAGCAAAGCCTAAAATATTTACCACCTGGTCCTTTATAGAAACCGTTTCCCAGTCCCTGCTCTGCAGGTAGGTGCCAATCCTGTCCATCTGGAGCCCAAGCATAAACAATTATTTATAAAACTCCCCTATTCAATTTGAATGCACTAGTGGGATTAAGATGCACATGTGGCTCCTGAGGATGGAATTCTAGTTTCAAGACTTTATACACACTTGGTAAAACTTTACAAAAAAAAAGTGACAACTAAAGCTGGGCATGGTGGCGCACGCTTGTAATCCCAGTACTTGGGAGGCTGAGACAGGAGGGTCACAGGTTCGCGGCCAGCCTCAGCTACTAAGTGAGGCCCTCTACAACTTAGTGAGACCCTGTTTCAAAATAAAAAATAAAGCCGGGCATGGTGGTGCACGCTTGTAATCCCAGTACTTTGGGAGGCAGAGACCGGAGGATCCGGGTTCGCGGCCAACCTCAGCTCGCTCTCTCGCTCTCTCTCTCTCTCACTCTCTCTCTCCCTCTCTCTCCCTCTCCTTAGTGAGGCCCTGTGCAACTTCGTGAGACCCGGTTTCGTAATAAAGTATAAAAAATAGGGCCGGGGGCATAGCGCGGAGGTAGAACGCCCCTGCATTCAATCCCCGGTACCGCAAAAAAAAAAAAAAAAAAACAAAATAAAAAATAAAAACAGGGCTGGGGGTGTAGCTTGGAGGTAGAATGCCCCTGGGTTCAATCCCCAGTACCACAAAAAAAAAAGTGATAACTAACAAATTGACTTCCACAAGAAATGATAGTTTGGTTTTCTGTATTATTACTTAATCAGGCAGTCACAACTATGCTATGCAATGGGATGGCTTCTAGTATATTCCCTGTACTCAGATAATATTAGCATATAGATCAAACATTACCTGTAGCCATGGGAAAATATCCCATCCCCAGTGGCACAGAAACATAACTTCTTGTTAAGGCTATTCACTGCCCCACCAAAAACAACCCTTACTTTTCTGCCGATCAAAATTTCTTTCAAACTGGATTTTGTCTGGGGTGATTTGAAATAGTTTCACAGATCCATCTTCACAGCCAACCTGTTAGGGGAAGCAGAAGCAGAAAACAGGAAAATAAACACTTTATGGGAACACACACACACGTATGTGCGCGCGTGCATACACACGCACACACTTCTTCTCTAAACCCATCACTTGCCCTGAGAGGGAAAAAGTCTGTGAGAGAAAAAAACATTAAAATCAAGAAACTGATGGTGTAAATTTATTCCTGGCAGTCTTCATATCCTAGCCAGAAAGCAGGCTGATACTAAGCATTCTAATTAGTGGCCCAATTCCTGCATGTGATATATGATAAAAGTAGGATTTCACAGCATATCTCTGTTAAGGACCCAGGACCTAAATAAAAACCTACTAACCAAGCTGGGCATGGTGGCACACGCATGTAATCCCAGTACTTGGGAGGCTGAGACAGGAGGATCACAGGTTCGCAGTCAGCCTCAGCTACTTAGTGAGGCCCTCTGCAACTTAGTGAGACCCTGTTTCAAAGTAAAGAATAAAAAATAGGGCTGGGTGTGTAGCT
>PVJS01064960.1:0-10100 GCA_004027185.1 Glis glis | reverse complement strand
GAGCTGAGGCTGGCCACGAACCCGGACCCTCTGGTCTCTGCCTCCCAAAGTACTGGGATTACAAGCGTGCGCCACCACGCCCGGCCTAAAACTTTAAGAGTCTTATTTGCAAGTCTTTTTTTTTTTGGTGGTACTGGGGATTGAACCCAGGAGAATTCTACCTCTGAGCTACACTCCCAGCCTTATTTTTTATTCTTTATTTTGAAACAGGGTCTCACTAAGTTGAGGAGGGCCTCACTAAGAGCTGAGGCTGGCTGCTAACCTGCGATCCTCCTGTTTCAGCCTCCCAAGTACTGGGATTACAAGCGTGCATGCCTGGCTTTTTGCAAGTCTTATATAAGCCTTCAACCAAATTTTTCAGGTGAAGCTGCTTATGTAGAACATTAATTTCTAAAGACCCTCCTTTACCCTTTCTTTTCTTTTCCTGGTCTCAAATGAGTAAAAAGTCCCTTTCCTTCTTGTTTTCTTTTTTTTTTCCTGTGGTCTCAAATGAGTTAAGAAGTTAACTCTTATATGTGTACTTTTAAGTAGGCCTGAGATAATAATCCCCCAAGTAAATTTGAATAATTGGTTATCTTCATATAAATAGACTACAAAAAAGATAAAATAGGTAGATAAACAGAAAACCAAAAGCTTTTACATGTTAATTTTGTAATTGCAGCTTAAAAATTATCTTAAGAGGAACCGACAGGCCAGGCTTTGTGGCACTTGCCTGTAATCTCAGCCCCTAGGGAGGCTGAGGCAGGAGGACCACATATTTGAGGACAGCCTGGGCAACTTAGTGAGATCCTGTCTCAAAAAATAAAAGATGAAAAAAAAAAAAGGATGGAGAGTAGCTCAATGGTAGAATGCTTGCCTAGCACACCCAAGGCCCTGGGTTCAGTCCTTAGTGTACACACACACACACACACACACACACACACACACACACACACAGAGTATAAAATGTTAATGGGATCTATAAAAAGTGAAGGAGTAATTCCTGCCAGAAATGATGAAGTGGCAGCAGGTACCCTAGCCAAAGTTACTTCTAAGAATTCTTGGGGCAGGTTACCTGGGTGGGTTTTAATTAAATTTTACCCAATGCTGTTTTCAGGGCTCATTTTGAGAGCTGGTGCTCAGGAAGCCTTTTGGGTCAGTAAGAATGTGCTACTTATAGAGATTCCTTCCCAGAGAGTCATCAATGAGCCAGATATCCCCTTTTACATGTCTCAGCTCCCAATACCAAGGGGTGCAGAATCATTCAGGGTACAGGGAAGTTCAAAGTGCAGGATGACCACTTCCTTACATGCACTTCCTGGAAGAGCTATTGGAGCTCCTTCCCACTCAGGAATGGGGTATGTTCTTCTGATATGATTCCCTAGGAAAGCACTTCAAGTCCTGGCTCAGTTACCCTAATACCTCTGTTAAGACCCTTATCATCTAAGGTCATCCAGAGTGGGCTAGAGGGAACATAGTTTCTTTTCTTTGGCGTTCAGGGACACTCACGTAAATAAATTTCTAATGGGGTTGTTGCCGCAGCTATCAAATCAATCCTTTAGATTCTATCACAAACACAGAACCAAATGAATACACAAGAGAACACCTAATACAATTACACTAAGCCAGAGTGCACTTCCAGATCAGATCAGAGCCAGACCAGATATCCCAGAATGTGACAGCAGCAAGGTTGGGCGTGGCCTGGCAAACCAAAGAGACTTCAGCTGGAGTATCTACCAAGGACCCTTACCCCACAGATGTCCATTCAGGGACACCCTTCTGTCCCCCTTTCTTTTATCAGAAGAAAGGGTAAGACAATGAGCCCTAGAATCTGCAAACTGGTTGCCCAGGGTGTAAGAGAGGAAACAATTAGTCAAATGTTTTTGAAGATATCACCAAAGGCAAGAGGGAGGCAGTGTTTGGGTTAGACATGAAGAAAGGAGGTGTCAGCCGGGCATGGTGGCACACGCTTGTAATCCCAGTACTTGGAATACCAGACCGGAGGATCTGGGTTTGCGGCCAGCCTCAGCTACTTAGTGAGGCCCTCCATAACTTCGTGAGACCCAGTTTCGAAATAAAGGATAAAAAATAGGGCCGGGGGTGTAGCTCAGAGGTAGAACACCCCTGGGTTCAATCCCCGGTACTGGCAAAAATAAAAAAAGAAAGGAGGTGTCTATGAATTAACCTATCAGAGTACTGCAATTAACATTGCCCTGCTAGATACCAGAGAATAGGGTTTCCTTGGGTCATTCCCCTCAGGGAAGGAAGATCCTTAATGAAATGACCAAGGTAGAACCTGAGGGGGGCAAGAGGAGAGAATAGATTCAGCAAAGAGGGAGAGAGAATTTTGCAGTATGAAGACCAGTTGCAGAGAACAGTAAAGGGAAAGGTATGGCCAGAAGACTGTGGATCAGATAGAATACAAGAAAGTTTCCCTTCAGTCAGGGAGCCAGAGTGTTGAATGGAGTCAAAAGAAAACACAGCAAAAAAAGGGATATGTAGATAAACATGGTAACAGGACTTATACATTACCAAGCCCAGATCTAATGTCAGAAAAGTTCTGGGAAAGTACTTACAGGATGGAGCCATCAGCCCCCAGGTACCCATCAGGAGCTCCAGGTCTGCAGCAAAGATATCTTCAAACCTCCCAGAAGTGAGACTAAGGATTGGGTGGGGGAATGGTCTCATAGTAGAAGTCTTTCAGTCTCTGAGGAGTGAGACCGTGGGGTTGGGCATCCTGACACTTTATGTCAGGATGATCTGATGGTAGTATGTCTTTGTCTTTGTCTTCCTTTGGTACTGGAGATTGAACCCAGGGGCATTCTACCTGCAAGCTAGCCCTTTTTTTTATTTTTTATTTCGAAATGAGGTCTTGCTAAGTTGTTGGAGGTCTCTCTGAGTTGCTGAGTTTGGCCTTAAACCTATGATCCTCTTGTCTCAACCTCCCAAGTACTGGGATTACAGGCATATGCCATCATGCCTGAACAGTCTATGTCTTTTAGGGAAACACTCCTGCCTTACAATAAACACCAGAAACCAGAGAAAAAAATCAACCCATGAAATGTCCCCTTGCTGCTGATTGGTAGCTTTCTTATTCACAAGAAACTGCTCTCTGATCAAAAGCATGGCTGATCAGACCACATCCCATCTGGGGCTGCCAAATCTTTTACCAACTTTTGACCCCTAAAACTGGGTCCTATTTATTTCTTAGAATTGTGGAAACAATAAATGAGATTGGGCTCCAACTGAGCAATGGAGAAAAGTCTATTATTAGCCAAGAATAGGAGAAGCAGGAGATAAATTCACAAATCAACTTCTCAACTTGTTTGGGGTTGGAATGTTTAGATAGAGGGTTACAGAAATGAGGGGGAAGGATAGGTTCATAAAAGGGCAGAATATGCGTGTCTTTTCTGGGAATGGACAAAAATTTTTCTGGGAATTCAGGGGCCACCTCTTTTTCTACCTTTTATGGTTCTTTCTGGTTGTTGCCAAAGCAACTGTCCCTCATCATGGTGCTGGGGGTGTGTCATTTAGCATGCAGATGGGGTTATAATGAAATGAGATGTTGTCTGGCTGTCACTGTGGCACCACCTTATATCCAATCTGTTTTGGCCAGTCCATCTAAACAGAGACTTCTGGCCTTCAGGCATCTGTCCTCAAAGATAAAAAGAAGAGGTTGGGGTAGAAATTCAGCTAGGTCACAAAGGCAGTAGACTGGATAATAATACTGCGCCCAAATGTTGCACCGTGGCATTTGAGAAAACAGTAGAAGCAGTAGGCTTACATCCATCTTCCCCTTGTCCTTCTCCTCTGATGCAAATCACAAAACCTTGCTTCCAGAGGTGTTGGCTCTAAGTCTAGGAGAAAGAAAATGCCTAATCCAGGAAGTCAGAAACACTAACATTGAGCGAAGAGGCCTTGCTAAGTTTCCTCCACTTTATTATCATCAGATCATATCCCCTTCGTCTTATCAAACTTCGCCACGACTGTTTATGCTTCATCAAAACTGAAGCATTAAAAATACACAGGTTTGTTGTTTCTTTGGATCTCTCTCTCCCCTCCCTCCCTCCCTCTCTCCCTCCCCCCCTCTCTTTCTAGTTCTGGGGATTGAACCCAGGGGCATTCTACCTCCTAGCTACACCCCTAGCCCTATTTTATTCTTATTTTGAAACACAGTCTCACTAGGCTGATGAGAGTCTAACTACTTGCTGAGGCTATCTTTGAACCTGTGATCTTCCTGTCTTAGCCTCCCAAGTACTGGGATTACAAGTGTGTGCTACCACGCCCTGCTTGGGTTTCTATTTCCATAGGCCCTTCTGCCATGTAATTGTGTTCATATGCTTTTTTCTTGTTAGTCTGCCTTTTATTATAGCCATGGACCTAGTGATGGGTGAAGAAAGGAAAGCCTTGCCTACAGGTAATAGGAGTGTTACCGGGTTCCTCCTCTTATTGAACTCTTGTCTATTAGAGTTGATGAATGAAGTCCAAGGACTAATGAAGGGTGTAGGAATATGGAAGTTTCTGTAAACCAAGGAAAGAAAGAAAATAGAAAGATGGAATAGCTCCTGCACAGGGAAGGGGCTTCTGAAAGGAGTATTCCTTAAAGTTCTTGGGATGTGAGCTTTTATCCCTTCTCATGGTTCCCCATCTCCTCTTTTGTTCTTGGGTACACAATATCTTTTTCAGTCCTTTATTTGGGGCTGGTGGGTCTAGTCTCCTGGCACCACTCCTGTCTTCTCCCCTCTCCACTATCCTTTGATCATACTTGGAATTTGTTCACACAGGCTGCCCTCAGAATGCAATGCAGCCAACAGAGGGGGCAGCCCACAGAGGGGACTGAAGTTTTGTTTTTGTCTCCATAGTCCTTGCCTGGTCATTGTTACCCGTATATCTTATTAACTTTCCCTCTTTTTGTCCCTTCTAGAGATGGTTTCTTTTTACCCTTCCTGTTCCTAGGTCCTCTGCCCTGACTTAGGAGCCTGCCCATGGACTGGGCTATGCAGTGCCCACTCTGAAGGCAGAGTTCAGACAAGAGTCATCAGGGCTGCAGGAAGTTGTTAGGGAAGGACATTGCACAGACTTGAACCCGATGAGACGATTCCTAGGGCTTAGGAACCCACATTTTAGATAAATAGCCTTGAGGGCATGGATTATTATAGTTTAGGGACAAGATAACATGGAAGAATGGAGAGGCTAAGGTGACACCAAAGAAACATTTCAGAAGTGACTATGCTTGGTGACAGGATAGAAGAATGAAGAGTAAATTCTGTAGTCAACCAGACTCAGGCTGATGAGATGAGTATGAGGAGCTATAAATCTTACTCATCCCCAATGTCCAGTGTGCAAGAAGCTATGTTTATTTTTATATAACTGAACTTAATGTCTATTGGAAGCTGTCTGTCTGCCAGGAGGCAGAAGCCTAATCCCTGACTATAAATGACACCCCAGGGTTATTTTGGTATACCTATAAAGCCATGACTGTCAGATCCGTATGCAGCAATCCTGGTCAGGTGTTTGTTTTGGGTGTTCTCACTAAGATGAGAGCAGCTTACAGAAAGCCAAAGCATTAATAGGGGGAGAGGGCTGGATTTTTTTTTTTTCATCTCATGGTGCTGGGAATCAAACTACTCAGAGACTCACACATGTTGGGCAAACACTCTATCAGTAATCTGCACCCCCAAAGGGCTGGGTTTTTGATTGGTATATTTTGGGCTAGGATTGGCAATTGCTGAGGCATTCACACTAGGAATCTGATTTCCATCTGAGGACTCTTTAAGGACTAGCAGTCCACAAACAGTCTCCCAGGCTGGTGGGCAATTTTCAATAATTCCTGAAGTTTCCTTGGTCTAGGTGTGTATCTCTCAATCTTTTTTTTTTTCTTTGCGGTACCGGAGATTGAACCCAGGGGCGTTCTACCTCTGAGCTACACCCCCAGCCCTATTTTTTTATCCTTTATTTTGAAACCGGGTCTCACGAAGTTGCGGAGGGCCTCACTAAGTAGCTGAGGCTGCCTGTGAACCCCGATCCTCCGGTCTCCGCCTCCCAAGTACTGGGATTACAAGCATGCGCCACCACGCCCAGCTCTCTCTCAATCTTTTTGCAGACTGAACCCTCTTTCTTCCATTAATTCTGACTCTATCCTGGGTTTCTTAACTCAGGTCTTCCTACAAAGACTTGGAGAGTTTGAGTCCGATTTTCCTTTGAAATGTAGATATATCTTCCAGGAGTCCTTGGAGAGCTCAAAGACTTAGGATCAGCATCTCTGAGTGGCTTTGTTTTTTCTTTTCTGCATTTAAAAGTCAGGGCTCCACCAGGGGCTGGTGCAAATGGCTTAGGTGGGGGTGGTATGTGCTTTGGCGGAATGTGGAGCTTTTCTTTTCACTTTCCTTGTCCTTCAGTGTAAAGAAGCAGGTGTTGTACAATGGGGAAAGTAAAGTAAGCTGACTTATCCTGGGGCCAGGAGAAATTCTAGTGGGAAGAACATCTTCCAGTTACATTCTGAATAAGGGGATCCTGGCTATTAACACCCCCCCCATCATTACCATATAATCTGACTTCAGAAGTTGTGTTTCTACTTTGTTTCTGGTACTACTTTGTACTGTTTGGGACAGGGCTCATAGTTAGAGTAAGATAGATGGAGGGATCCTACCCCCTCTTTGATGTGTGTGTGTGTGTGCCTGGTGACTGAGCGGGGCTATTATTTTGAAAGAGGGTTTGACTTGCTGAGGCTGGCCTCAAACATGCAATCCTATCTCGGCCTCCGAGTACTGGGATTCCAGGCATGCATCACCACCCCCGGCTCCTGATCCTATTTTATATGAAGGGAAATGTTGAAGGCCTCCAAAGTTGAAATCCTGGATGCATTGTTCCATAAACTTTACATCTTTGCAGATGTGGTAACTTTCCCTTGAAACGCCCTTTCCCTCCTTGATCACTTGGGACATCCTAAGCCCCCTCTGTGGAGCCTTCTTCGTGGTGTGTCAGGGTATCCATTCCCCCTATCCTGAGGCCCAGAGCTCAAACCTACTGCCTGCAAACAATGTCTTCACACCTGGAGAACACTGCTGCTCAAGCCCCTATCTCTTACTGCCAGCCTTCATTTATTTCAAAATACATTAATTAAGTCCTTAAAAAGAGAAAGTGAAAGTCATAGAGGGTCCTGGCTCCTCAGTCAGACTCCTTGTGTTTGAGTCTCAGTGTCATCACTTATCAGCTATATGATCTCAAGCTAGTTTCTTAATCAGTCTCAGTTTCCTTCTCTGTAAAATGGGATTAATAATAGACCTACTCCAAAGGATTGCTGTATATTAAATGACTTAATATGTGGAAAACCCTTAACACCTAGTGCCAAGTGCTTAATAAATGTTATCTATATTATCTTTTGCCTTTAATTAATTAGTTAATTAATTTATTTATATTACAGTGTAGCAGTCTATCACTGAGCTACATCCCCAGTCCTACCCTGCATTTTCCTATTTAAAATATTTTCTATTTGAAATTGTATTGTGTGTGTGTGTGTGTGTGTGTGTGTGTGTGTGTATGGTACTGGGGATTGAACCCAGGGGCATTCTACCTATGAGCTACGCTCCTAGCTCTATTTTTTTTTATTTTTTATTTTGAAACAGAGTCTCACTAAGTTGTGGAGAGCCTCACTAAGTTACTGAGGCTGGCCATGAACCTGCAACCTTCCTGGCTCAGCCTCCAAAGTACTGGGATTACAAGTGTACACCACCCACCTGGCTGAAATTGTATGATTTTCTGAAAGCAACTCTTTTAATATATATGCATAATATGTGAGTATATTATGTGTTAGGTATATATGTGTGTATTATATATTTAATTAATCAGTGACAAAAATTCACTCACCATTAATCCCTCAATCTATTTAAAGTTATCATTTTATTTATGGTTTACACATTCTTCCTATGATTACTGATTTTCAGACAAATGAGATGACAGATTGGTAATATTTTTCACAGAAATGCTTTTATTTCAAACTCATTAGTATTGTACCTCACAAATTAGTAGCTTCTTATGAATGCACTAACAATATCATCATCATCATCATTATTATCAATGCTATTGAGAACTTACTATAAGAGAGAAACACTAATATCTCTTCCTTATTTATCACAAGGTTCAAGGCTGACACCTGTATAACAAAAGACAGACTAACAAGGAAAATCATAACACATTTATTTAAACAAAGTTTGACATGTGGCTTTCAGAAATAAAAACCCAAGATCCAGGGAAATTGTATTTTTATGGATAGTCATACAGAAGTGTGATTGGAGGATTAAAGGGTATAAACTAATGGTAAATTTGGAGAAACTCAGCAAGGTCTGTCTGTACAAATTCTTCTTGATGTCTCTGTGTCTTCATTCCTTCCCGCTGGGTATAGAGTAGGAAGGACACTGGTCTCATGAGGATGTAATAACCTACTTTCAGGGGGAGGTTGTCCAGAGAATTTTTCTATGACCATGTTTCAGGGAAGAAAGTCAGGAAAAAGACAGTGATCTTTCTGTTTCTGTGGTTGTACCTGTCAGCATTCTTGCAGCCATAATCTAAATATCTGACCACATAACTTAGAGGAAAGAAGATTTATTTTCTTATGGTTTCGGGCTTAGTTCATGTGAAGCTGGGGACTGTGGATCTTAGGCATGGCGGAGGTAGAGCACATGGGCTGTGTTCACATCATGGAGGCCCAAAGTAAGAGAGGGGGCAGGGGGAAGAGGAACTGAACTCTTTATATAATCCCCAAGGCTGCATCCCAGGGACCCATTTCCAGCCACACCCAACTGGCCTACCAGGTGCCACTCAGGTAAATCCATTACAATGGATTCATCTACTTCTGGGATTACAACTCCCATGACTCACTTACATCAGCTCCAAACACCAATTTATGAGCTCTTCAAGGGGCCATTCTATATCTAACCATAACAATAGTTTTCTTAAGTTTCTTTGGCTCAAAGTGCTCAGTATGTCAAAGTAATATATCTTTTTTTTTTTTTTTTTTTTACTTTTTGGTACTGGGGCTTGAACCCAGGGGCACTACTACTGAGCTGCATTTCTCTCTTTCTTTCTTTCTTTCTTTCTTTCTTTCTTTCTTTCATTTATTTATGTTTGAGACGGGGTTTCCTTAAGTTGCTCAGGCTGGCCTCAAACTTGGGATTCTCCTGCCTCAGCCTCCTAAATCACTGGGATTATAGATATGTGTCACAGTGCCTGGATTTCCAAGGTCCATATTTTGGGGTATCTTTTCTTGCACCCCATCATGGCTATATGCTAGGTACTGTACCAAGCCATTTGTGCAAATGGTCTCATTTAATCCCCCCAACAACCCTAAGAAGCACTTACCCTTGTCAGCCCCATCTTACAGATAAAGGAGAGTGGACTAGCTAGGCCTGTCACGTAGCTTGGGAATACCAGGCCACAGTTGGAATCCACACTCCTGACTCCTCAGCCCCTGCTCCAGTTGCCTACTCCACTCATTGCTTGGATGAAGGAGTAAAGTTGTGGACGTCAAGCCACCATGACTGTAGTAGAGTGTGTGGGGGGGGAAGAGCAGAGAGGAGTGAACTCATCTCCTGTGGAATGGTCTAGAAGTACACGGAGAGCTTTATGGAGATTGTTAAAAAGTGTTCGGTAGCCAGTGGATGGGTGGCACAGGACTCGCAGGGACATTTGGGTTCAAGTGCTGACTCTGCTATGGTCTATACAGCTTTGGGCCAAGTCATTTAACCTCTTGAGCCTTGACTTTGATGGAATTCCGGACATATTACCCCAAAATATGTCACCTTGGCATTTTACAAAACAGCCCAAACAGGAAGGTCTCACGCTGATCTCCTCCCATCCATCTCCACTGAAACAGGTCATAAGACTCATTTAAGATGGTCCCTATACCAGAAGAGGGAGTTGGGCGGGGAGTTGGGCGGGGAGTGGAGGGAAACACACTATAGCACATGATGTACATACACAAACCTATAAGACTCAATCACTATCTGGAGCATGAAAGGGAGGGAAGGGGGAGGGAATAGGGTGGGATTGGAGGGAGGGCTAAATGTGCAATGTGTGCATGTATGATGTTCATACCCTGACATATATCAAAATGTATAATTATA
>PVJS01064959.1:0-10100 GCA_004027185.1 Glis glis | reverse complement strand
TCTCTCTCTCTACTTAGTGAGGCCCTCCGCAACTTAGTGAGACCTGGTTTCAAAATAAAGTATAAAAAATAGGGCCGGGGGCATAGCGCGGAGGTAGAACGCCCCTGGGTTCAATCCCCGGTACCGCAAAAATAAATAAATAAATAAATAAATAAATAAATAAATAAATAAAATAAAAGGATAAAATAGGGCTGGGGGTGGAGCTCAGAGGTAGACTGCCCAGATTCAATCCCCAGCTCTACAGAACAAAAAAAGAAGGCTGAAAGGAGACAGGGGCAGACATGAAATGTCCACACAGTTTAGGAAGGTGGAAAGGGGATGGATGTGAAGAAGGTGGCAGAGCAAAGCAGAGAAGGCTGAAGTCTTAGGGCCAATTACAGGAAAGTTCATTTCTACCATAGAACCCTGGGAAGATGTGGGATCAGGAGGAACAGGCACCTTGGAGGTGACATGCCAGCTGGGGCTGCACATTGGGTCTGTTGAAAGACTGTGTGAGAAGTTAGACCCCTCCTGACCCCTTCCCCAAGACTTACTGACTTCCGAAAGATGAAATCTGAGAGCCTTGGGCACAAGTGGAGGCAGCGGTGACCTGCCATAGAGAAAATACAGGGTTAAAGGTTGGTCTGTAAGCCGGGCATGGTGGCGCACGCTTGTAATCCCAGTACTTTGGGAGGTGGAGACCGGAGGATCCGGGTTCGCGGCCAGCCTCAGCACGCATGCGCGTGCGATCAATCTCTCCTCTCTCCTCTCTCTCTCTCTCTCTCTCTCTCTCTCTCTACCTAGCGAGGCCCTCCGCAACTTCGTGAGACCCGGTTTCAAAAATAAAGCATAGAAAAAATAGGGCTGGGGGCATGGCGCGGAGGTAGAACGCCCCTGCGTTCAATCCCCGGTACCGCAAAAAAAAAAAAAAAAAGGTTGGTCTGTATATGGAGCCCAGGATCACATCTTCCTTCCTGCATATCTGGGAACTCGCATATTGCTCTGGTTTATGAACATTGCATGCCAGCTCCTCCAACAGAGATGGGAGGGTGTCACTTTGGGAAAACAGACTGTCGAAATATAGGGCTAGTGGGGCAAATATAAGGGGCGGGGCACTGACAATCATAGTCATCAAGGTGAATACTATTTAAAAGAATTTGGAGCCAGGCATGGTGGCTCATACCTGTAATCCCAGTACTCGGGAGGTTGAGACAGGAGGATGGCAGGTTCAAGGCTACCTCAGCAACTTAGCAAGTATCTCAGCAACTTTAGCGAGACCCTGTTTCAAAATAAGAAATAAAAAGGGCTGGGATTGTAGCTTGGTGGTAGAATACCCTGGGTTCAATCACTAGCACCATTAAAAATAAAAGAATTCAAACCTATGATAGACATAAGATTGACATGTTATTTTATTTATTTTTGGCACTGGGGATTGAACCCAGGAGCACTCTACCTCCAAGCTATAACCCCAGCCCTATTTTTTATTCTTTATTTTGAAACAGGGTCTCACTAAGTTGCAGAGGACCTCACGAAGTAGCTGAGGCTGGCTGCGAACCCAGATCCTCCTGTCTCAGCCTCCCAAGTACTGGGGTTATAAGTGTGCGCCACCACGCCCAGCAAGAGTGACATTTTAAATAGAGGACTGGATCCTGTGCTCACAAGACACTGCTTCATTTGTGTCTCCCTTGGCAGGCCTGGTTCTGGTGTCAGTAAAACTCTATTTACTAAGACAGGCATCCATGTACTTTGATTATTGACAGCTTACCCTTATGATCGTGTGACTAACTGGGACCTGAGGCTCTCTCCCACTGCCTAACATCCTAAGAGTATTGTTATATAACACTAGCTTGTGAAAAGGTCAAAATTCAGAATATATTTTCCACTGAATGCATATCACTTTCACACCATCATAAAATTTTTAAAAATCTAAATTAAAAAAATAAAACCAGCATCCAATCTGTGGGCTGTAGCTTGCAAATTTGATTTTTTAAAAAATATGGTGTTAAAATATTATTTATCTTGATTACTCAGCTTTTTGGTGCTCCCTGCCCTTTCTTAAATTCTGCAACTAAAACGAGTGTCTTGCTTGCCTCTCCTAGTCCAAGCCCTGCACAACTGGAAATCTCTCCGGATCACATGGGCACAGTCTGACCGACAAGCAGATTCACACCCCTCATCCTGTGGTGAATCTCATGGGGAGGGCCCTGTCTTAGAATTGCAGCTGTAATCTGCCTTTTGGTGGTCCACTGTTGCCATGAGATGGCCAGCACCAGGCACCTGCGGAATTCCTCCAACATGCAAAATAGATAATCAGAGGAGGAACAGTTGGAAAAATTAGGCCCTCTGGCTTGCAGGACAGTGGTTTATGGTTTATCAATCCCCTCTTTGCAATTCTGAAATCCTAAAAATCTGAGGTCTGAAAAGTTTTTTGTTTGGTTTTTCATAACTTATTTGGCAGTAAAGCCTGATCTGAACTGATCTTTGGCTACTATAATCTTTGTTTGTTGTTTGTTTTCTGTTTTTTGGTACTGGGGATTGAATCCAGGGGCACTCTACCTCCAAGCTACACCCCCAACCCTTTTTATTTTTTAATTCTGAATCAGGATTCCACTAAGTTGCTGAGAGTCTTGCTAAGTTGCTGAGGCTGGCCTCAAACCTATGATTCTTCTGTCTCAGCCTCTCAAGTACTGGGATTATAGGCATACGCTGCCATGCCCAGCCTCTATTATAATCTTTATTTATACACGTAGTGTGGATATTACTGTTTCACTCCAGAAATATCCCTGTGCATGATAACTAATGGGTATGACCCAGAACCATTAAGACTGTTTTGTAATAGATCACACATGTATCATATTATCATGCTAAAACATGAACCCTAAACTTTGACCCAATTTTGGCTCTTAGGTTTCTAATAAGGGATTGTAGATCAATACTTAAATCTTCCTCACTGGGGACAGCAATTCCTGAGTTTGCTTTGGCATATTCACTTAATCAGAAAATGGAATGTAATTATCAACAAGGCCAAGTCAGCCAGGCATGGTGGTGCACACCTGTAATTCAGTACTTGGGAGGCTGAGACAGGAGGGTCACAGGTTGGAGGCCAGCCTCAGCAACTTAACAAAGCCCTCAGCAACTTAGGGAGACCTTGTATCAAAAAACGAGCTGGGAGTGGACGTGGTGGCGCACGCTTGTAATCCCAGTACTTTGGGAGGCGGAGACTGGAGGATCCGGGTTCGTGGCCAGCCT
The DNA here is from genome assembly GCA_004027185.1 of Glis glis. NCBI lineage: Eukaryota > Metazoa > Chordata > Mammalia > Rodentia > Gliridae > Glis > Glis glis. The sequence goes on along the minus strand of PVJS01064959.1, from coordinate 6,872 downwards.
CAGCGCTCTCTCTCTCTCTCTCTCTCTCTCTCTCTCTACTTAGTGAGGCCCTCCGCAATTTTGTGAGACCCGGTTTCAAAATAAAGTATAAAAAATAGGGCCGGGGGTGTAGTTCGGAGGTAGAACCCCTCTGGGTTCAATCCCCAGTACCACAAAAAAAATGTCAATCGCAAAAAAAGAGCTGGGGGTATAGCTAGAAGGTAGAATGCCCCTGGGCTCAATCCAATGCCAAGCCAAACCAAACCAAGCACAACATTAAAAATTTTTTTAAATAAAATAAAATAAAAGGCCAAACTTTGTCTTTAGTGGGCTTTAGGCGCTTTGAACTTCTTGGGCCCCTTTTTTCATAAAAATCATATTTTATGACTGCATCGGTATAGTGACAAGTATAACCCAGGCTGGAAAATAATAATTATTTCCCCAATTTTAAAAAGAATTAAAACCTTGCTTTCAAGTATCTCAGTCTCTTGGCCCTGTTCCTTCTGTGCTTAAAGAGAAATCTGCCCTGGTCGTCAACAATGGTATACTGGGGCTCGATCAGGAGACTAGTAAAGATAAGGAAGAGACTTACTAGAAGACAAGCATTATATTGGGAGCTGATGGAGTGGCAGGGACCAAGACTGAACGGAAGTGGCAGAATAGAGCATCTAAAAGGGAGAGTGAGCCAGGCGTGGTGGCACATGCTTGTAATCCTAGTACTTGGGAGGCTGAGATTGGAGGATCACAGGTTCGCGGCCAGCCTCAGCTACTTAGTGAGGCCCTGTTTCAAAATAAAGAATAAAAAATAGGGCTGGGGGGCGTAGCTCGGAGGTAGAATGCCCCTGGGTTCAATCCCCAGTACCGCAAGAAAAAGTAAAATAAAATAAAATTAAGGGAGAGTGTTGCAGGTTGAATTGTGTCCCTTTAAAAGATAAGTTGAAGGCTCAACCCCTGATACCTGTGAATGTGACTTTATTTGTACTTTGCAGACATAACCAAGTTAAAATGGTGTCATACTGGCTGAAGGTGGTCCCTCATCCGATGGCTGGTCTCATAAGAAGGGAATTTGGACACAGGGATGGGGCAAAGATCAGAGAGACTTCTGGCGACTGCCAGAAATTAGGAGAGAAGTGTGAAACAGATTCTCCCCTGAGTCCCCAGGAAGGAACCAACACTGTCCACAACACCTTAATTTCAGACTTCTGGTTTCCAGAACTATGAGAGAATAAATTTCTGTCATTTGAGCCACCAAGTTTGTGGCACTTCTTAAAGCAGCCCCAGGAAACTAACAGTAAGAGCAGGGAGGAGATAAATAAGAGTTGTTCTGTGGAACACACTGTAGGACAGATTCGACTTGCCAGCAAAAGCGCTCTGCATGGTCACACCCATGGACTCCAGATGAGGGCGACTGGGGTGTGTGTGCTTCACACTTTTCACTGGGTGTTGCCTTCGAGCACTCAGAGAAAAACAAAACCCATTTCTTCTTTAAAAAACGTGTAGGAATCATGAAAAAAGAAATACCGGCTAGCTTCCCCTCTCTGCTAAATAGAGTTGTCACTGCTGAGGAAGTGGTTTCGCTGTGGTTTTTCTACTTCCTGTGCATCATCTGGTCTTTGGTTGGGTCCATGGTACACAACCTGCCAATTCTCTTCTCGGCTTCTGAAGGAAACAAAGAGCATGAAGAAAACAATCTCTGTCCGTCCTTGCCTGGATATTCCTCCTCAGATTGGATTCCAAAGGACACCTAACACACATTTTTTTTTTTAGTACTGGGGATTGAACCCAGGGGCATTCTACCTCCGAGCTACACCCCCAGCCCTATTTTTTATGCTTTATTTGGCAACAGGGTCTCACTAAGTTGCAGAGGGCCTCACTAAGTAGCTGAGGCTGGCCGCGAACCTGGATCCTCCTGTCTCAGCCTCCCATGTACTGGGATTACAGGCGTGTGCCACCGCGCCTGGCTCCTAACACACATTTTTAAAGACACCAGTGCAGCTCAGAAAGTGTGCCTTAGTTGAGGACTGGCTCCCTGGGGGTCAGAGTGAGCTGAGGGGCAACCCCCAGGCACCCCCCACCGTGGGGAGGGCTGCAGGCAGGGCAGAGACTAGGTGTGTGGGTACAAAGACAGTGGCACCCCCAGAGGAGGCTGAAATAAATCCCACACCATCCACAGTGAAGGATGGCTAGGAGGAGCCTAGAGCTGACTTCTGAACCACTCCATTTTTTTATCTTGTCATAGCCCTTTCTAGGCTATGGGAAGCCATTTTGGAAAGATGACTCCTTCCTTTTCCCTCTTCAAAGGCTTCCTTCAGGATCAGCTGGATTTCCCTTTGACAAGGTATGAATTGCCTCAGACCATCTCCCTAGCTGCTTACCTCTCTGGAGATGGTTCTGCTATTCACCCTAACTCTAAAGTGTCAGGAAAGCCTACTGATTACAAAATGCCATTTATTCTCCCAACTGAGTTACTTCGCTATTCTGGCACAATGTGGAATTCAACCAGAACCGAATTTTTGCCAAAATGGAATTATGTTTACTTTTGTTTTTGCAGTGCTGGGGATGGAACCCAGGGCCTCGTGCATGCTAGGCACACATTTTACCATTGAGCTACACTTCCATCCCCAGATGGGAATTATTCTAATTTTTTTCATCTTATTAATACTATTAGTGTTATTTTGGTACTGGGGAGAGAACCCAGGGGCATTCTACCTCTGAACTACACCCCCAGCCCTTTTTAAAAAATTTAATTATGAAACAGAGTCATGCTAAGTTGCTGAGGATCTTGCTAAGTTGCTGAGGCTGGCCTTGAACATGTGATCCTCCTGTTTTAGTCTCCCAAACTTTGGGATTACAGGTATGTGCCACCGCTTAAATTTTTAATGGAAACTGATTCATCTGTGGCTGAAATGTTGACCACTGATAGGTTATAACAGTAAATTATTTAAGAAATGGTTATGCACCTGGGCAGGGCTGTGGCTCACACACCCATGTCCCGCCCCAGAGCACCCCAGTACTGAGGACATGGGTGGATGAGCCATGGCCCTACCCTGGAGCATCCCAGCACTGAGAACATGGGCAGGTGAGCCATGGCCCCACCCAGGAGAGATTCCAGACAAAGATGGAGAAAACCTCAAATGAGTAAAGAAGGCGACCTAACTGAGGGGGATGGGAGGGGAGAAGAGAGAAACACCCTAATGCACAGGATGTACATACACAAATATATCAAAGTCAACTACTATGCTGAGCACGAGGAGGGAGGAAGAGGGAATGGGGGTGGGAATGGGGGAGGGCTAATTGACCAATATATGCATGTATACTTCTACCATCCTGAAACCCATCAAGATGTATGATTACAATGCACCAATAAAAAAAGAAATGGTTATGCAGATAGGATTTGTCATGTTAGATAAAATTTATAATTAATAGTAGATTCTTTTTCTTTTCTTTTCTCTTCTTTTCTTGTGGTACTGAGGATTAATCCCAGGGGGGATTCTACCATTGAGTAACATACCAGCTCTATTTTATTTTTTTTTCTTGAAATAGGGTCTTGTTAAGTTGCTGCACACTGGCCTTGAACCCACAATCCTCTTGTCTCAGCCTCCCAAGAATGGGATTACAGGTGTGCTAGATAGATTTATTTGTTTATTTTTATTTTTGTGGTACTGGGGATTGAACCCAGGGGTGCTCTACCTCTGAGCTACACCCCCAGCCTTATTTTATTTTTTATTTTGAAACAGGGTCTCACTAAGTTGCTAAGGGTCTCACTAAGTTGCTGAGGCTGGCTTTAACCTGTGGTCCTCCTGTTTCAGCCTCCTAAGTACTAGGATTACAAGTGTGTGCCACCACGCTCGGCTTAGATACTTCATTTTATTCATTCCAAATTTGATGAATTCGTGAGCAGCTTTGGAAGACAAAAGAAAACACAAGGACATTAAGTGTACCTATTACTGAAGACATGGATTCTGACTTCACATGCATAAAAATAAGCCATTTGGATTCTGGGAATATGTTATGGGGCATATTTTTAGCGCTTTACCTTGAGGCAAACATTGGGGCTAGTTCAAGTCATGCATTCTCTCTCTCTTTTTTGGGGGGGTTAGAAACCTGGGGTACTCTACCAGTTAGCTACACCCCCAGCGCTCTTTTTAATTTAATTTTTTATTTTGAGATAGGGTCTCACTAAGTTGCCAAAGCTGTCCTCGAACCTGCAATCCTTCTGTCTCAGCCTTCCAAGTACTGGGATTAAAGGCGTCTACCACAGAATCCAGCAGCATTTTCTTATTTAATCCTAAAGAAAATCAATGAGGTGGATGGTATCATAAGCCCCTACTTCACAGATGTAGAACTTGAGGCTCAGAGAGGTTAATTTACTTGAGTAAATTAATTTTCTCAGATGGTAGGTGGCAAAACTGAAACTGAGCCTAGATCTACCCGAGTAGTTAATGAATCAGGAGGATTGCAACCAAGGGCCTGGAAATAATCTGGTTGCAGTTGTCAGCAGAGACCTCATAGCCATATTTTGAAAATACAGGATTCAAATGCTGGGGGCAAATTTTTCACTTTGCCTTTCTTCACTGATCAGGCCACCAAGGAGAACTTCCAGATTCTCCGACATTCTGTAGAACAGCAGGAAATCCACTAGTTTTAGCTGTATGCATCAACTGGCAGCTCTTTGTAACCATCTGAAAAGACAACAGAGCCTGTATTTGCTAATGCCAACTCAGAAACACAGGTTAGGCATTTAAATTTATGCTATCTTTATAGACCTGAAGACTCATCAATTGGAGTTAATAGTTTACAAATGACAAATCCTTCAACTCCAGTTAATAACTCAATTGAACTTGAAAGGCATTCTTGGAGCCAGGCGTGGTGGTGCACATCTGTAATTCCAGTACTTGGGAGGCTGAGACAGGAGGATTGTGGGTTCGAGGCCAGCCTCAGCAACCTAGCAAGACAACCTGTTTCAAAACAAACAAACAAACAAACAAACAAACAAACAAACCAGTCTGAGGGTGTAGCTTGCAAGTAGAATGCCCCTGAGTTCAATCCCCGTACCACAAAAAATAAAATAAAAAGAGCTGAGGGTGTAACTAGGAGGTAGAATGTCCCTGGGTTCAATCCCCAGTACCGCACAAACACAAAAGACATTCCTTGGGAAAGAATGCCCTTCGATAGACCTTGTAGGCAAGGCTAAGATGCATTTACAAATATCCAACTGAGTTTCAAAAACTAACCATGGATCAGGTCGCATCTACCCCTTAGAGACATACATGATACTCCGTGAATCTGGCCTCTCCCATGAGACTGACTTCTCTCCAATCAATTCTGCAGGTTTTAGGCTTATTACATGAAAGGAGGAAAAGTTGAGGTTGAAGGAGGAGAATAAGCCCCCTCAACTGTCCTCACCTTTATCCAGAGCCTCACCTTGGCAGATGAGTATACCTAGAACTTACATTTTGCTTCCTGAATTCAAACCAAGGTGGCCAATAAATATGCTTGAGGTCTTCCCAGAGTCTTCTTCCCCACCCCCAAGAAAACATCATGCTCTTTAATGAAAGGACCAAAGAACTTCATGTGTCACTTTGAGATGGTGGTTCTTTGGCTGCACATTGGAGATACCTGGGAATTTTTAAAGCTACACATGCCTACATGCACCCCAGAGCCTCTGATTTCATGGGTCTGGGGTTCAACTTGGGCAGCAGGACTTTTTCATGTTCTTCCTGTGATTCTAATTTGTAGCCTATAGGTCTTTGAACTCCATCTTCTCCAGTGGGAGAGAAGTGGGCATTTTCCCAAGTTTAAATTGACTCTATTGTCCTTCCTTCCTTCCTTCCTTCCTTCCTTCCTTCCTTCCTTCCTTTCTTCCTTCCTTCCTTCCTTCTTTCCTTCCTTGGGATTGAATCCAAGAGCATTCTACCTCCAAGCTACACCCCAGCCCTATTTTATATTTTGTTTTGAAATACAGTCTCACTAAATTCCCTAGGCTGGCCTAAAATCTGGGATCCTCCTGTCTCAGACTCCCAAGTTCTGGGAATACAGGCATATGCCACTGTGTCTGGATCTACATTCTACTTTCTTTTTTTTTCCTTTTTTTTTTCGGTACCGGGGGTTGAACGCAGGGGCGTTCTACCTCCGCGCTACGCCCCCGGCCCTATTTTTTATACTTTATTTTTGAAACCGGGTCTCACAAAGTTGCGGAGGGCCTCACTAAGTAGAGAGAGAGAGAGAGACAGGGAGAGAGAGAGAGAGAGAGAGAGAGAGAGAGAGAGAAAGGGAGGGAGGGAAGGAGAGAGAACGCTCGCGTGCACGCGCACGTGCGCATGCGTGAGCTGAGGTTGGCCGCAAACCCGGATCCTCTGGTCTCCGCCTCCCAAAGTACTGGGATTACAAGCGTGCGCCACCATGCCCGGCTACATTCTACTTTCTTATGATACAATTATATTGGTTACCACAGCAATTTATCAAATAGAAATGGGATAACTTCAACTGCAATTTCATATGTGTTGTTGGCCCAATCCCATACGGGCCACTATCGTCATTTTGTAAAGCATCATAAAAATTTATTGCAGAATAAATTTATCTTCAAGATCCATAATGAACATTGAGTGTAAAACATTAACTTTAAGAAAACGTGGATATGTATCAAACTGTAAAAAAAATACTCCAAGGACTTTAATAATCACTTAACTGACTGAAAAAATATATGGCAAATTTTGGATGAGATTCTCTTGAAATCAGACTTTTTTTTTTGCTGTACCAGGGATTGAACCCAGGGGGCGTTCTACCTCCGCGCTACACCCCCGGCCCTATTTTTTTATACTTTATTTTGAAACCAGGTCTCACGAAGTTGCGGAGGGCCTCACTAGGTAGGTAGGTAGGTAGAGAGAGAGAGA
>PVJS01064958.1:0-10101 GCA_004027185.1 Glis glis | reverse complement strand
GGAGGAGGAGGAGGAGGAGAAAAGACACCAGGAAGCTTGCTCTGTCTCCTGCCATGTGAAGGTGCTGCCAGAGGTGGCCATCTGCAAGACAGGAAGACCCCCCCCATGGACCCGCCATGCTGGTGCTCTGGTCTGGGATTCCTAGATTCCAGAATTTCGAGAAAATAAATTCCTCCTGTTGAAGGTGCTCAGCCTATGGTATTTTGTTATGGTAGTCAGAGTTGACTATACGTGATCCAATAACACCTTTATGGTAGTTTTTGCCGCCCTAGATCTAGTCATGAGCCATGCATTGCAGTGAGTTATCACATCTCTTTAGTCTCCTTTAATCTGGAGCAGTTCCCCAACCTTCAAATATTTTTCTTCTATCACAGCGGTATTTTTGAAGACCACAGGTCAATTGTTTTGTAAGTTATCCCTCTGTCTGATGTTTCTTCATGATTAGATTCAGGCTGTGCATTTTGGGCAGGAGGTCTACACAAGTAGAGTCATGTCCCTCTCAATGAGCTGTATCAAGAAGCTCCTGGTATCACTGGGTCTCATTTTCAGCACTATTACCTAAGGTGAGTTTGAAAAAGAGTTTGTAAACTCACTTTATTTTTTGGTACTGGGGATTGAACCCAGGGGCATTCTACCTCTAAGCTATATTCTCAGGCCTATTTTATTTTGGAACAGGGTCTCACTAAATTGCAGAGGGCCTTGCTAAATTGCTGAGGCTGGCTACAAACCTGCAATCCTCCTTTTTCAACCTCCCAAGTACTGGGATTACAAGCACACACTACGATGCCCAGCTGTAAACTCACTTTTTTAAAAAAAAAGCTGCTCATATAGCTGGCTAGCAGGCAATGCTGGATACCTGGAGTCCAGCTCTAAATGTTAAAGAATAATTAGCAACATGTGGTTTCAGGTCTGATACTTGGCACACCTAAACATGCCTAAAAGTGGTCTTCTTTGTTCCTAACAGAAGCACAAATCCAGTATCTCATAAATCAGACCATTTTGAGGGTGACTAATGGTTTATGAACATTTCATTTTTGGCTTTCTCCATCCTACTCTCTATTCACACACACTGAGTGTTATTATTTTTAAGCTTGTTGCTATGGTTTAGGTTCAGTTTGAGTGTGTCTCCCAAAGATTAAGGTGCAGGAAACTTGGTCCCCAATGTACCAGTACTGAAAGATGGTGAGACCCTTAAGAGGTAGGGCAGTGGGAGATGACAGGTCACTACCACCTCATGAAGGGATTAGTGCTGGTCTCTGAGTGGGTTAGGACTGGTAGGGTAGATTAGTCCCCTGAGAACCAGTGGTTACAAAAGAGTGAGCCTGGGCCCTGCCTGGTCTCTGGCTTCCTGTCATGCCATGCGATCCTACACACACTGCTGCTCTGTTATACCAGTCGCTATGCTATGTTGCAGACAGAAGACCCTCACTAATGGCCGAATAGATGGGGCTGCCTGGTCTTGAACTTCCAGTCTCCAAAACTGTAAGCTAAACAAACCTCTTTTCTTTATGAAGTACCCAGTCTCTGGTATTTTGTTACAGCAACATAACACAGACCAAGATACCTGGGTTTTATTATTCTCATCTGTAAAGCAAAGAGGTTGGACCTGAAAACTCATAAAGTTCTCTCCAGTGTCTAACATTCTCAATAATACAGGCAAAGGACCTGGAATTTGCAAAATATGGAGCATGGGATTTAGGAAATAGAAAACTATGCTTGTGAGAAAGAAATGATGATGAAGAGCTTTGCTTCAATGATTAGCAGTTGGGAAAGAAGGATTCTGAGTAAAGGATTGTCTTGAGACAAATTAGAACTGTTCTTACGTGTCTCTCTGCTATGTGTGGGCCACCTGAATATCTCAAGAGATGAAGCTTTTGCTTAGCAGGACACAGAAATTGTCATTTGATGCAATTTAAAAAAACAAATACTGCTGAAAAAGGAGACAATAAAAAATATAACTTATTTTTTATTCTCATTGGAGATGACCTGAAATACCTCTATATCTTCTATTTGGAGAAATGTTTGATGTTTAAATTTCTTTTGTTTGTTTACTTGGAATGTTGATTTTTCTCCCTTGACATAAAACCATGGTTTATTCGCCATAAGTCAGAGCCTGAATCCACTAACCAAGGCTCAAGGAGGGTTTTTTAGGAGGTGCTGGAGGGCAGCTGGCCCGTGGATTATTCCCTGATCACTGTCTGGCTTCTAGATAAGGAAGAACCTCACTTAATTTTACAACAGCCTCAGCTCAGGGCTAGAGCAAGGATCAGAAAGGAGAGGTACTTGGTTCAGGAGAGGTCTATAAAAACTCCGTGAATTACAGAATGGATCAGGCAGACTGACATGAGGCATTTATGCAAACTCATCTCTCTAGAACTTTAGAAAGGGAACTTCCAAATAATCCTATTCTGGATTTAGTAAACAGAAGTATGAGGCATTGTCTTGCCCAGTACCAACCAGCTTAAAATAATAATAGCTACCAGTTTCTAAAAACCTATGGTGTGCCTTCCTCTCGGCATACATTATCTTTGATTCTCACAGCGCCCTTATGATATATTGTGACTCTTACTTCGATATTGAAAGTTAGACTGAGAAAAGTTAAACAAGTGGCCCATGCTCAGCCACTAATATGTAGCAAGCAGAGCCTGATCTTGAACCCAGGCTTGCCGGATACTCAACTTCCACCAAGTCCCCACGCCACATCTTCCTCAAGGAAAGCCTGTTCTTTCTCCTGTCTCTCACTCTCCAGTGAGATGTGTGAGCTGATGCTCTTTGAATTCTTCAAATCAACTTCCCCTTCAGAGCACTTATTACATATTGTTTTTACTTACTGAATTTTCTGTCTTCCCCCTCCCTAATCGCAAGTTCCACTGAAACAAGAAGAATCCTATCTTTATTTACTGTGGCACTCATGTATTAGCACAGTGCCTAGAATACAGAAGGTGTTCAATAAATGCTTTTTGGGATGAAGGAAAGGGAAAGGAGGAGGGGTAGAAAGAAGAAGAATGGCAGGGTAAGGAGAAAGAGAGTAGAATGAGGAAATGAAGGAAGAAAATTGTAGAGAAAACAAGTGGAGCTCTGGCTTTATAACCTTATTAAGATTTACCCCTTGTTGAAAATTGCAGAGGAACCTAATTTAGTGATTTCTCAACACACACACACACACACACACATACACACACAAATGATATTACATTTTGGTTTTATCTACAGCAGAAAAAATTGCAAACAACCTAATTACTCAAAAATTAGTGGATGAGTAAGTAAATTAGGTACCTCTGCTCAATGAAAGAATATGCAAATATTAAAAATAATTGTTGCAAAGACTAGAAGGAAACACAAGCAAATGTATAGGATAGGATTCATGGTTTAAAAAGGAAGTCAAATATAAAAGATAAAGATGTGCAGATGAATAAAGACAAGTGATACACAGGTAAGAGAGTGTCCAGTTTCATCTTGTACTCTTTAAATCTCTAGGGCCTAATATAATGTTGGGTACATAGGTAGAATAAAAAATAAGAATAACCATGATTTATCAAGCATTAGTGCTGATTTTCAAGATGGAGTAACAGGAGTAGATTCACTCTACTGACTCAAACAACTAACAAAACAAGAAAAAATATATATCGAATAATTATTTTCAGAGACTGAGAATAGGCTGCAGAGTATAATAAACTCTGCAAACAGGGGAAAAATAGGGCTAACCCTATGATTCTTCCAGCTTGCTGCCTGGGGAGAGTCTACAGGCCACCCTGAAGGGTGGCAAAATCCAGAGAGAACCTGGACATCTTTCTGAGTTGGGGAGACAAAGTTGAAAATTAAGGAAAGACAAACTGCCTATAACTCCCAGGGCAGAGTCACTAAGAGGAGAAAGCTGCACAGAGAAAGGATATCTGGCAAGCTGGGCATGCGGGACATGCTTTTAATCCCAGTACTTGGGAGGCTGAGACTGGAGGATCCGGGTTCGTGGCCAGCCTCAGCTACTTAGTGAGGCCCTCTGCAACTTAGTGAGACCCTGTTTCAAAATAAAGAATAAGAAATAGGGCTGGGGGTGTATCTCAGAGGTAGAATGCCCCTCGGTTCGATCCCCAGTACTGCAAAAAAAAAAAAAAGAAAGGGTATCTGGCTATCTGTGGGTATCATGCTGTCTTGCTGTGTTCTGCTGAGCGCTGACCTGTGTGTGCAAGTGAAGAAACCATCATGAAAACACTACTGGAAAGGAACAGACCAGGATTAATTCACATGTTACTAGTTTTAGTGAAAAAACTGTGCTGCATGGGGTACTGTATAGAGTACTCAAGGGTGGTTTCAATGGGGGGATTTGTTCTAGACTAAAGGCTATTCTGGTCTGCCCACGTAATAGTACAAGCAAGTATTGGAAGAACTGAACTGTTTCGGAATAACGTCATTACATCTCAGGAAAAAAAGCTCGAAAATGTTAAGGGGAATATAAAAATATTGAGCTACTGGTTAAAAGGTACTGGGGCACAGTTGGGTAGGAAGAATAACTTCCAATGGTCTATAGCACAGTAAGGTAACTATAATTGATGAAAATTAAATGTCTCTCTCAGAATAGATAGCAAAGAGGATTTTGAATGTTTGGGTAGAAAGAAAATAATACTGGATGGAAAGATACCTATATGAAAAGGAATGCTAAACACTGGAACTGGTGAATATGTGGGTTTAAAAAGCCCCTTTCCTGCCGGGTGTGGTGGCACACGCTTGTAATCCCAGTACTTTGGGAGGCGGAGACCGGAGGATCCGGGTTCGTGGCCAGCCTCAGCTCTCTGTTTCTCTCTCTCCCCCTGTCTCTCCATCTCTCTCTCTCTCTCTCTCTCTCTCTCTCTCTCTCTCTCTCTACCTAGTGAGGCCCTCCGCAACTTCGTGAGACCCGGTTTCAAAATAAAGTACAAAAAAAAAAATAGGGCCGGGGGTGTAGCACGGAGGTAGAACGTCCCTGCGTTCAATCCCTGGTACTGAAAAAAAAAAGCCCCTTTCCTTTATTTCTGAGCATTTACTGTGTTTCAGGCACTCTGCTGGCTGTTTTGCACAATAACTCATCCTTACATTAACCCTGTAAGGTAGGAATTACTGTCTTAGTTTCACTAAAGAGGAAACTGAGACTCAATGAACTCAAGACCACACATCTTAGGGAATGTGAAGTCAGGGTTATAGCCAAGAACAATTCCAAAACACAGAGCAGCTTCAACAAATTAATGTTTTAGGGAAATGTGAATGAAAACTATTGCATAAAGCAAACACAAAAGGTGGCTGTGGACTCTGACAACACCTAGGGAAAGCCCTGAATTTCTCTTAAAGGTTTTTTTTTTTTTTTTTTTTTTTGCATACTACTTCCTAGGGAAGTCAGAGCAGGCACAAGTAACTCTTGGCTGGTAACAGATGTCAGGTTGGACACACACTGAGGTGGGTGCCTTAATACACCCTGGACACAAAGGATCATGGGTGGACAGATATGGCAGGGTCCCCATGGGAAAGGTCAAGCAAGAGCTGCAGGGCACAATGTGGCCGTCCCACTGCCCACTGGAGCAATCTACTGCAAGGAAAATTATTGTAACCCAGAACCCCCAGCATGTCACAAAGAGAGGATAAAACAAATGGGTAAAAGAGCCTACTATAAGTGAAAGCAGTCAGAGTTTAATTAGATTTAAAAACCCCAAATGATCAAGGAAAGAATTGCATCTGTGCAACAAGAAGAGAAGATTCTGAGATGGGAATAGGATGTTGTGAAGAAGAATAAACCAAAGATCTTGGAAAGAAAACTCCTACTTTACAGGAGGCAAAAATGTTCAGGGTAGTGTTTTTCAATTTTCCAATAGGAAAAAACAGCTGCTGTAGCAGCCATAGCCAGTCTGATGAAAGATCTGAAAACAATAAAGTAAAAAACGAGACATTTCACCAGAGCCAAAAAGCAAAGGCAGCTCCTACGGAGGTTGGCTTGTTAACCTTTTTCTGTCCCCTACTTCAAGCAGTTACAATAAGTGATTTTTCTGTGTGTGTAGTGTTCTCTTTAATAACTGACATAAAATATGGCAAAAGAAACAAAAACTGGGGTAGCTGTTGGCATCGTGCACCCACATAGCTGATCTGAGCGTGCAGCAGCCACAGTCAAGAGCGTGAAGTGATCCTGGCTGTCCTTCACCCCCTTGTTATGTAGGTCCCTGCAAATTAACACCTGCAAAGGCACAAGCAAATGAAAAGCTTCTAGAATTCTAATGAGCCCTCAAATGAAGACTTTTGAGAAAGCTGTTTCATATCTCATAAATTAGCAAGAAGGAAAACAAATACAACAGTGAAAAGAACTAAAGATTGAGAGTAGGCAGCTGGATTTAAACATGTTGAAACACAGACAGGTATGGTTTTGAATTGCTATGGGCTCTGAGGCCAGAACTTCCTCTCATCTGTGCTAAACAAACACCACCCAGGATGCAGGCGCTGGAGCCAGGCATGAGATACCGGGAGTGACCCCAGACAGTGTGGGTGGGCAAGGAGCTGAGAGCTACCCAGGCGCTCAACTTCCCCAGCCAAGGGACCTCGCCTCCTGCCACTGTCCTCCAAATGTGATTTCCATAAAGTTTCCATGAAGAAGATGATCCAAAAATATGGGGAAGGCATCTCCTTGTTTAAGTCAGTTTGGGTCAATTTCTTATTAAAACAAAGCCAATTTCATGAAGAACTATTGATAGATCCTTGTGGGAATCTGTAAGCAAACATTCCCCACGTAGTCTTGATATTAAAAATGTCACTATGTTTGCATAATAACAGTCATATTCTAAATATTCGAGATAACAAGGGGAAGAAAGAAAACTAGAACTGGGCAAAATCATTTTTTGGGGGGACTATACCTGCAAAACAGTATTCCCTACAAAATACTCAAAGGAAAAAAAGGGTTTTATAAAACATTAACTTAGGATAATGCTTTTTAAGTTTCACTTGGAGATTCAGAATTTTCATTCAAATATCAAAGATTCTGAGAAGACCTACAGTGAAGACATTGTGAACTTTGTTAAACCTAGTGTTTCTGGAACTAATCTACCCATGAGTCTGTCTGTTGGTCAGTATATCTGTTTGTCTCCACCTATCCATCCACCCATCCATCCTAAGAACCCCTACATCTCATGGAACTAGTGCTCCATGGAACACACTTTGGGAAACTTGGTTTACTGGATGCTCTCTGCCTGTTTATTCTCACCTGCTGGAGGCTTTCCTCACCTCACAGCAACCCACACTGTCCTCTGTGTTCCCATGGAACTTTCCACAGCTCATTTAGAGTATGCATAATGAGATTAAATGAAAGTTTGAAAAATGAATTTGATGAACATAATACCTAATAGTACACATGTGTCTCGGATCATTTTCTCCTCCAGGCATGAGATACTTCCTTCTGCATTTTAATGTTCTGAGCACATAGTGGATTATTAAGTATTTGTTCAACTATGTGGCCTGTAAGTGAGCCAGGCATTGCTACCCATGTACCAGAAATGCCCCATAACTGATCAGACAAGGAAATGAAAATATTTCCCTCATTTCTCTATAAAAGTTTTGTAGAGGAACAGGCTGATACGTTTTGCTTAAGCCAATCTTCACTTGTCTAAAACAACAGAGGAAAAGTTTTGTAGAGGAACAGGCTGATATGTTTTGCTTAAGCCAATCTTCACTTGTCTAAAACAACAGAGGAGGCAGGCAGAGGCCAGTTAGAGGGGGAAGGAGAGAGGGATGAGCAAGGGAAGCCCTGGTCATCCTCACACTGCGATATGGATAACAGTCACCCCTCCCCACTGACAGCTTCACAACACTTACTCAGGCAAGGTACTTCAGTTTCAAGGAACAACAGTGCATTCAAATAAGCTCCAGTAAAACAAGCAAACAAAACAAAAACGTGCTGTGGAGAGAGTACAGTTCAAGAGGAATCTCAGAGAGCCCAGATTACTAGTGTGGCTGGACTGCTGGGCTTTGGGTTACAGCTCTTGCTGGCTCTTTCCTGGGCTGTGTCGTCTTTCATCACTCTTCCCTCTGAGGAAGCTCTGTTTTCTTCCAGACTGCTCCTTCCTTTCTTTGTCTCTGCCCCACGCCTCAGTCCTGACTTCTGCTCAAACTCCAACTACACTTAGAGCTAACTGTGGGGCTGGCTCTACATGGCACTCAAGATCTAGAGTGGACCCTTTTTTGATGACTGTCTCTTCCATATCATAAGGAAAAATCTGGTTTAACCCAAGCAATACTTTGTTTCCCCTTCAGTCAGTGGCTACCATGAGCTGTGCAGGGTTCCTCCACCAGGTCCTGTCACTGTGATGTTTCTGCCTTGCAGCCAGACCACCATGGACTGAACCACTGAAACCATGAGCCAAATAAACCTTTCCTCCTCTAAGTTGCTCTTGTCAGATATTTTGGTCTTAGTGATGCAAAGACCAACTGAAGAATCTTAGAACTATCCACTTCAACAGTCCCAACCATTATTTCCTCTCCCCTAAATTCAAAACTAGTTATGGGTATCTGTAAGCTATTTTCCTTGTTTTAAGAAGCCTAACAAAAATCAACATCCATCCTTGACAAAACTCATGGGTTAACACACCAGTTTTCTTTGCTTTAGGCTTAAACATTATTTGTTCAACAATAACACTGGCAGTTTTACATTAATCAGAGAATCTGATGGGCAGTTCTAACCACAGGAGTCCAGTCTTTCTCTTCTTCTCACAGTCTGACCTCAGTCCCCAAGGCAAAAACTTCTGCTCACTTCAGCTCTGAAGGCTGTGGAGGCGGCTTCCTTCCCTCCCACATCCCCTTCCTCATTCCTCTCCATAAAAGAGAGGGGGGGACCTGCTTGATGAGGTTGTAAGCCTGGTGCCAGGGCCTCCTCTCTGTTGGTGGGGTTGGCACATTGCTAAACGTGGGTGTACCAGGGGGCAGGACCTCTTGCTACAGTTTCCTTCTGGGGCTGCCTCTGCTTACCTCAGGAGGCAAGTCAAGCAGTCCACTGTCCTTGGCATCCCCGACAATCACCGGCAGAAGCTGTGGTGGTGGTGCAGGTGGTGAGAAAGGCCAGCTGTGTCTAGCTCCCAGGTTGGAGGTGACATCCCAGCCATGTTTTCTAGGAGAATTAAAGGGTAACATTCAATGCCTGCTCAACTTGGTACTTTGCATTTACACAGTGTTGGTCAAAATGTGGAAAACTGAAGCACCAGCTCCCTTTTAATTTCTCACAATATCTTTAACTGATTTGATTGGGAGGATGTTAGTTAACACTCAGTAAATGGAATTTGATAGATATCCTTTAAAAATATTGCCATTTGGGAAGAGGGTGCTTAAGAGGTAGTCATTGTAGTTTCATGTCTTACCTTTGGGTCCTTGATCCATGTTGAGTTGATTTTTTATATGGTGAGATAAGGGGCAAGTTTCATTATTCTGCATATGTATGTCCAGTTTCCCCAGCACCCTTTATTGGAAACACTGTCCTTTCTCCAATGTATGTACTTGGTACTTTTGTCAAAAATTGGTTGGCTATAAGTAGGTGGATTAATTTCTAGGTTTTCTCTTCTGTTCCAGTGAGCTGTGTGCCAGTTATTTTTTAATATGTTTTTATTGGTGCATTGTAATCTCACATCACAGTGAGTATCAGTTTGGTGTTAACATACATGCACACAGCTCTTGGTGTCCCTCCCCCCAGCCTCTCCCCCACATGTAGCACTGAGGATGATGTTGGTATAATCTCATATGTACACATTGTTTATGATAGTAATTCCATAGATTCACTTCTTTCTTGCCCTTCCCTTTCCATTGTACCCCTTCCCTTGCACCACTGAGGGTTTTCTGTTGTCATTGGAGACCCTTTTGTGTCCCCACGACTCCCTAGGTTGTGCATATTAATGAAAACATATGTCCCTTCGTTTTTTGTGATTGGCTAATCTCACTTAACATAATGTTCTCCAGATCTTTCCATTTTCTTGCAAATGCTGTTATTTTGTTCTTCTTTATTGCTGAGTAGAATTCCATTGTGTGTATTTCCCATAATTTTGTAATCCATTCATCTGTTGATGGACATCTAGGTTGGTTCCATAATTTGGCCACTGTGAATTGTGCTGCTAT
>PVJS01064957.1:0-10101 GCA_004027185.1 Glis glis | reverse complement strand
CTAATATATGTAACTGATAAAGAACTTACAAATATTTAGGATAAAATATAGAAAAATCCTGTGGGAAAATGGACTCAAGACATGAACCAATAATTCACACAAAAAATCATAAAACCTCTTAAGCACTTCAAAAAATTTTCAAATTAATACATAGTAAAAGAGATGCAAAATAAAACTTCACTAACACACCATTTCTTCCACATTTACTTGTCACGAATTTCAGAAGTTTGGCAATATGCTCTGCTATCAAGGTTGTGGGGAAGCAGTCACTCTTGTGCATTGCTGTAGTGAATACATGTGAGTCAGCTTTTTGTCACTGTGACCAAAATACCTGACAAGAACTATTTAAGGAGGAAAGATTCATTTCGGCTCACGGTTTCGGGTTTCAGTGCATGGTCAGTGGCTCCATTGTTTTGGGGCTGAGATGAAGCAGAGCATTATGGCAGAATGGCATAGGGAAGGAAAACATCTCAGCTCATGACAGCCAGGAAGCAGAGAGAGGATGGGGCTAGAGACAAGATATAGTTCCCAAGGGCATGTCCCCAAAGACCCAGTCCCTCCAACTAGGTCCCACCTGCTACAGTTTCCACCACCTCCCGGTAGCCCATTCAGCTACAAATCCTTTCATGAATTAATCCACTGATGAGGTTAGGACCCATGATCCAATCACTTTCTGAAGACCCACCTCTGAATACTGCTGCACTGAGGACTGAGCCGTCAACACGTGGGCTCTTGATTGAATAAACTACAAGAATGTGTGACTCGGCTTCCTGTTATTATAACGAATACTTGAGATATCCAGCCTATAAAGAGAAAAGGTTTGTTTGGGTTCATAGTTTCCGTCCATGATTACTTGGCCCTGTTGCTTTTGAGTCTGTGGCGAGAGAGCACATCATGGTAGGAACATCAGGTGAAGCAAAACTATTTACAATATGGCCAAGGAACAAAAGACAGGAAGAGGAAGTGGTACCATGATCCCTGTCAAAGGCATTTCTCCAATTTCCTAAAGACCTCCCATTAGGTTCTACTGCTTGAAGGTTCCACCACCTCCCAATAGCACCACCCTGGGGACCAAGCCTTCAACACATGAGCTTTTAGGGGACATTCAAGGTCCAAACTAGAGCAAATAGGTAACTGTAAAAACAACAAGGAAGAAAATCTGTGAACTGATAAGGAGCGATTTCCAGAAGATATTAAGTGAAAAAGGCAAAGTAAAAGAGCATATTATATGTTATCTTTGTGTAAGACACAAGGAAAAATAAGAAAGAAATTAATGTAAAGATGGCTCTCTACTTATGATGGTTCAACTTAAGAGTTTTTTTTTTTTTTTGCAGTACTGGGAGTTGAACCCAGAGGCGTTCTACCTCTGAGCTACACCCCCAGCCCTATTTTTTACACTTTATTTTGAAACCGGGTCTCACAAAATTGCGGAGGGCCTCACTAAGTAGCTGAGGCTGGCCCCGAACCAGGATCCTCCGGTCTCCGCCTCCCAAGTACTAGAATTACAAGCATGCACCACCACGCCCAGCTCAAGAGTTTTCAACTTTATGATGGTATGAAAAAATATGCATTTAGTAGAAACCATATTTTAAACAACTTGCAATATTTTCAACTTATGATGGTTTTAACAGAAGGCAACCCTATCATAAGTTCAGAAACATCTGTATACATGTACCTACTTTTACAAAAAGAAGCAGAGGAATGGTAAACCAAGGAACAATGGAGTTGGTTATCTGTAACAGGTAAGGATGGTGGGAGGGATATGAGAGGAAGTGATCTCTGTATATACTTCTCTGCATAATTCTGTCTGATGAAAGTTTACTAATGCCCTATCTACTCAAATAATAAAATTAAATAAAGAACAGGAAAAAACTCTAAAGATGTAAGTAAAGTGAAACAAATGAATCTATTTATATTTCAAATAAATACCATCATTACACTGAAAGAGAAAAAAACTAATTCAAGTAACTTTGAACACAAAATTTGACTATATATATATATCCTCATTTTGATGTAGTGTGGGGGTGGGAAGGAAGAGGGAGGACTATAAACAAATATGGAAGACTTTGTAATAGGGGTTTTTTTTGCGGTACTCAGGAGCATTCTACCTCTGAGCTACACCCTCAGCCCTATTCTTTTTCTTTATTTTGAAAAAGGGTCTCACTAAGTTGCACAGGACCTCACTAAGTAGCTGAGGCTGGCCTTGAACCTGCGATCCTCCTGTCTCAGCCTCCCAAGTACTGGGATTACAAGCGTGCACCACCACGCCCAGCTTGGTTTTTTTTTAAATTATAGCAATATAAACAAAGCAATTCTGAAACTATTTTGTATGTATCATAGAATTGAGTAGATCTGTAAGTGCATTGTGGTTGGGAACCCTGGTTCTCATAGTGGGAAAAGGAATCTATAATTATGGAATTAAGAAATATAAGAAAAACCTTGTATGGATACAAGGATGAATTCAAATTGGAAGCATTAATGTGCACTCATTACTTCTTCAAAATGTGTGTGTCTATACGTGCATATGTGTGATGACGGTGTCCTTCCAGGTTTCAATCTGGAGGCCTATGATGTCCATCTTGCCCCCACTGGTGAGTTAATTTTTATCATGTCTCTGTGTGTGCATGCATGTACACATGTACTATATTATAAACATATATGTATATGTGCCTATTATTCCAAGACATGTCTTTTGAAAGAAGATATTCTCGGAGCAATGAGCACACCTAGAATCCAGAATCTTGTTTTTAAAATAATTTCCGACTGAAAGAAAATTGAATTTCTCAGAGAAATACCTGGTTAAGGGCAAAGTGGGATAAATAAGCTTAGAATATCTCGTATAACAGAAAAGAAGAACATAGTACTAAAATGCTGAAAGATGTCAGAAAGATGCAGAAAGCAGCTTGAAGGAACTCCTACTGGGTAGCATTAGGGTAATTTATACACCAATATAATTAACTATAATAATAACTCTAAAACTATTTTTTAAAGGGTAGGAATGTATGAGTCCTTGTCAGTAATAGGTGATTTAGATATATATAATATATATGATATAATATATACCCTATAATAGGTAGGTATTATATTATATAATGTATCCTATAATAGGTAGGTGATATCATATCTACATAATGTACTACTGGCATATATATATATATATAGAGAGAGAGAGAGAAAGAGAGAGAGGAAGAGAGAGAGAGAGAGGAGATAGAGTGAAAAAGAGAGAAAAGAAAGAGCCCTCATCTAAATCAGAACACTGAGAATGGACTGGTAATAAGGAAAGAATACTAAAATTGGAAAGTTATTGTTTTGTAATCATTATAGTAAAGATTCTATCTCTCTAGAATCATTAAGGGATACTAAACCAAGAAAGAAATCTTGATAAAGACCAGATATTTGCATGGTTTCTAATTATCTCTCTGCAGAATCCTTACTAGTTATAAAGTGGGAAAAAGAAATAGTATTATGTAGGAAAGAAATTAGACAAGTGATCAAAATTAACATCACCAGTTAAGGACAGAGGGTCATCACGCTCTTCTGTACGTAGTACTCTGGGTAGGATACATCACCTGTGTAGCAGTAGGAAAGAGAATGAATAAACTAAATACAATCCTGCAGTAACACCAAATAAACACAAAATAAGAAAAACCCTATTAAAGAGGTAGAGGGAATGTCTTATTTTATGTGTGTAAAAAAAAAGAGGTAGAGGGGACTGTATTTTTAAAAAATGTCAATTTCTAAAAGACAAAGACAGTTTCAAAAAATATTTCATATTAAAGGAGGCTGCCGGGCGTGGTGGTGCACGCTTGTAATCCCAGTACTTTGGGAGGCAGAGACCGGAGGATCCGGGTTCGCGGCCAGTCTCAGCTACTTAGTGAGGCCCTCCGCAACTTCGTGAGACCCAGTTTCAAAATAAAGTATAAAAAAATAGGGCCAGGGGTGTAGCGCGGAGGTAGGATGCCTCTGAGTTCAATCCCCAGTACCGCAAAAAATAAATAAATAAATAAATAAATAAATAAAGGAGGCTAAATTGCAATGACTGACTCTGGACTGGATCTTGTATTGGTGTGTGTGGGTGTAGAGGGGTGCTGTAAAGGACATTGTTAGATCAGCTGACAAAACTGGAATGTGACCTGAAGACTAGATAAAAGCATTGCTTACTCTACTGTGGTTATGTAAGAAAATACTCTTATTCTTAGGAAATACATTCTAAAATGTTTAGTAGTAAAAGGCCATGATGTATATATAACTGATTGTCAAATGGGCATGTACACATTTGTACATTTACATACATGAATGTGCACACAGATAGGAAACCAAATGATAAAGTAAAGGGGATAAATTATTAAAGGTGGATGAATATTACATAAAGGAAATGTTTGGTTTATCTTTTCTACTATTTTTAATTTTGCAATCTCTTTAGGTTTGAAATCATTTCCAAATAGAAAGTTTAAACAAAAAGTACCTAAGCAAGGATCAAATTAATGTACTTGATTTGATCCCAAACCGGCCTATATTTCCAACATTGTAGCCCTTAAACTGTGTGACAAAATGCAAAGATCTACTTCTTTGGAGAAAGTTTTCTTTTTCCTCTGAGCATTGCTTAATCTAAAAGTTCAGAAGAAAAGAAATGAGGTTTCATCATGCAAGTTCACTGTTTTTGTTTCATTTCTGGATCCTGTTCTGCCCTAGGTACTGGCTGGGATCCACCAAAACTTCAATCAATTTTTCTTTCTTAAGGAAATGAATAGAGTCCTTTGATTTTCCCAGAACTCCAGGGCAAACTTATCCTCTCACCATTAAACCATTTGGTATCAAAGGAGACTAAGCTATGTCGGCCCAGACTTCACTCGGGAGACTTTAGTTCCTCCCCCAAACCCTTGGGCAGTGTTTCCTGTTGCCTCGTTATTAGGAACTATGGAAACAGTTCGCAGTTTACAGCAGTCCTGCTGCAAGATCCCTCCCGTAAGTGCTGCCGCAGTGGAAGCAGGCCCAGCTCAGCATTCCTGCAGGGTCTCCCCACGCAGGAGCTCAGGCAGCAGGCCCAGCAATCATTCTCCTTTCTATTCTAGAGAACTGTATCCATCACCCCAAATATTAGGTACACAAATATTTATTCAATAAATACTTAATTGTCACACACTCTATGTACTACTGAGATGAGATTATTTTAGTTTGCTGCTGTTGCTTTGGTGTAAGGTTTAAATCAAAACATGCAATGTCAGTCTAAGTTGAGGAAATGCATGGTGGTGAACTTTCCTCTTTGACTCAAATGTTCTCTAAAGTGGGAAGTTAGCTGGGCATGGTGGCGCACGCTTGCAATCCCAGTACTTGGGAGGCTGAGACAGGAGGATCGCAGGTCCGCAGCCAGCCTCAGCTACTTAGTTAGGCCCTCCACAACTTAGTGAGAGCCTGCTTCAAAATAAAAGAATAAAATAGGTCTGGGGGTATACCCTGGAGGTAGAAGGCCCTTGGATTCCACCCCAAGTACCACAATAAATAAATAAATAAATATAAAGTGGGAAGTTGCCTTGTGCATCTCAGTATCCCCAACGTGATGGTGAAGTCTGGACAAGTTAGTGCTTGATTAAGTACTGTGTGAGCGAATGACAGATGATAGCAAATGATTGAGTATGAAAAAGTGAAAGCCTTTGAAATAGAGAATTAGCTAAAAATGGGCAACAATCTCACTCAAGCATGGTGAACCGAGCTTTTTTTTTTAACTCACTTCAGGTCACAGACCAATGTGTCCACTTGAAGTCTATGTTCTTCTTTTGAATGTTCTTACAGTGGTAGGTTAGTCAGGCTAGGCCTAAATCCTGGTGGTTTGGCAGGTGCCTCTAGTGAAAAGACCATGAGAAATCAAGTATCAGTTTAACTCAGATTGGTAGAATCAGGCAAGTCTCCACAGGTGCAGGGAAAAAAACAAAACAAAACAGGATTCAAGGAGTCAGCAAAGGCCAAGATAAGTAGACACAGAACACCATTCCAGCCAGGTGAGAAACTGTGGCCTAAAACTGAGAGCAAGACCAGATTTCATCAGGCCAGAGAAAAGCCACAGGGTTATAAACCTGGGGTAAGGATCTCTTGTCTTCTACCTCCATTTCGTATTGATCAGGCTTTGATACTGTACAGCCAGTGCCAAAAGCACAGGATGGGCCCTTAAGGTGAACCTTCCTCCCCATCAAGTGAAGGCAGAGAGCTAAGCCTTGGGTGGGAAGTCTTGCATCCTGTACTGTGGTAATTCATATTCAAAAACACATTAAGAAGATTGTACATCATGATCAAGTTGGTTTCATTCCAGAGATGCAAAGATAGTTCAACATGTACAAATCAATAAATGTAATGCATAACACAAATACAATGAAAGACAAAAATTACAATGATCCACTCAATAGGTGCAGAAAAGAGCCATTCACAAAACCCAGCACCCATTTCATATTAAAAACACTGAAAAAATTAGAGATAGAAGGAACTTACCTCAACATCACAAAGGCTATATATATGATAAATTCAAAACCAACACCATCCTGAACAGGGAAAAACTGAAATATTTCCTTTAAAATCAGGAAAAAGACAAAGTATCGACTCTTACCACTCCTTTGCATTACCATACTTGAAATTTTAACCAGAGCAATTAGGCAGGAGAAGAAAATAAAGGAATTCAAATAAAAAAGAAGTCCAATTATTACTATTTGCAGATGATATGATCCTATACTAAGAAGCCTCACAAAACACCACAGAAGGCTTCTAGAACTGATAAACAAATTTGGCAAAGTAGCAGAATACAAAATCAGCATACAAAAATCAGTAGATTTTCTGTACACCAATAACGAATTCAGTGAAAAGAAATCAGGAAAACAATTCCATTCACAATAGCATCAATAAAAATAGCCACGTTCATAGCAACACAGTTCACAATTATTGAGTTATGGAGCCAGCCTAGGTATCTGTCAACAGGTAAGTGGATAAAGAAAATGTGGTCTATCCACAGTGGAGTCTTAGCCATAAAGAAGAATAAAATTAGGTCATTTGCAGAAAAGTGGATGGAACTGGAGAACATCATACTAAGTGAAACAAGCCAGACTCAGAAAGTCAAGGGTCATATGTTTTCTCTCATATGTGGAAGTTAGAAAGAAAAAAAGGGGAAGAGAGATCTCATAAAAATAGAAGGGAGACTAGTAGAATAGAGGATGAAGATTAGGGGGAGGGAGGGAGGAAGGGAAATGGGAGACATGAGGGAATTAATTAGACCAAATTATACTCTGTGCAGGTACAAATATATTACAAAGAATCCTATTATGTATAATTGTAATTCACTAATAAAAGTATTTTAAGAATAAAAATGAGGCTAAAGAGAAAATTGGAAACAAAAGGAACTTCAGTTAAATGAGGAGAGATACCAATAGAATAGTGGGAGGGGTTGTGGGAGGGAGGTGGTGAGGGGAAAATGAGAAAGGAAACAGTTCAAATAATGCCCTGTCCATATATGAAGGTATCACTACTAATCTCACTAACATGTATGGGCAGGGAGAAGGGGGAGCAAGAGTGGGGCGGGATGTGGAGAGAAATACAACAAGTAATGAGTGCACTTATGTTTATATCACCTTGAATCTCACTATGATGTATAATTACAATGCACCAATAAAAACATAAAAGTTAAAAGTTGGGGAGAACAATAATATCTGCTCTCAATTGCCCTGGTATTTACTCCCTGGACGATGTGGCTGCGTTTTTTATTTTTTTTCCAGCTGATGGCAGCAACCTGAAATGCAGAGTCAAGATGTTAAAAAATAATGCGTCCCTTTTAAAGATTAAATTTGCTAAATGCTAACAAATGTGCAGATGTCCTTCTAATTGTGACTGAAGTTTGAGTAGTTGCTAATATACATATTAGTACAAGTTTTCCTAATGATTAATGTAATTCTCATAATTCTAGGAACCTTAGGGTGGGATATCCTGGGGGGGATTTAAAAGGTAAGGGAAGTAGAGAAGTTGGTCTTCCTGCCAGGTACTATTTCTGCCAAAATATTCTTCTCAAATTGCATAAATTTATATATGACATGGATAAGAATGGCTTACTCTATCATTCTACCTGTGTTAACTTTTCTTTAAATGAGAAATTAGATGACATTTCAAAGTCTTGATCACAGATATTTGGAATGAGTTAAGAGACATGGAAAAAAGGATGTCGTCCTCAGAGGATCTGATTCTGAGGGTTGGCACTGACCCTGGAATCTGTTAAATAAGTTCCCAATGGACCCTGGTGCGGTGATTTAGACATGTCTGAAGTATGCCCTTAGTACCAGCAGGTGGCACCCTAACATCTTGAAAGAGAGATTTTGCAGGGTTTTTTTTTTTTTTTTTCAGTACTGGTGATTGAACCCAGGGGCATTGTACCTCCGAGCTACATCCCCAGCCCTTTTTCTTTTTATTCTTCATTTTTCTTCATTTTGGAACAGGGTCTCACTAATTTGCGGAGGGCCTAAGTAACTGAGGCTGTCTCAGCCTCCCAAGTACCAGGATTACAAGGGTGTGCCACCACGCCCGGCTCAATTACTTTTTTTTTTTTTAAGGGCAAGAGGGAGGGTAGGAAGAGCTGCAGGACTATGGTGTGGTAGAGGAATAAATGAATATTAAAACAAATTTTACAATCACCACCTGCTATTTGCTCATCTTAATATTATATTAGCACTACGTTGTTTTTAAAGGGAAATCTCTTCAAAGTACAGCAGAAAAACTTGATGTACAATACACTTCAAAGGCACCGAGGCTTTTAGGGTCTTCCTGAACGCTTAGCTTTCATATCCGGGAGAAACAATCTTAAGGCAGGCGGTCTCTGCTGTATTCACTCCTGGCTCATTAAGCAATCCCAGTTGTAGGCCATAAACACCATGCGGGCATGACGTAATATCTGTATCACTACTTCCTGCTTACACTGCTCTACTGCTCTTACCCGATGTCTCAGGAACATATCACCTGGGTATAATCAAGGAATGTGTCACAGCAACCATGATAAAACAATGGTCCCTGGCTCTAGCCCTGAGCAACAAAATAACTGGCTCCCAGGGCTATGACTCTGCCTCCTCCTCAGGAACATGTGAGATTTATCATATGGTCACAAGATAGTGTGTCTTAGTACCTTCATTTCCATGGAGGCTCCTGAAGGGTTCCCAGGTGACCCAATGAGGTCACTCTTCCTGGAGGTAATTGCTGCTGCTGTCACATCCCAGCATGCCTGAGACATTTCTTCATTCTACTCCAATGCTTAGCACATAATTTTTTTTTAACTAGGGAGAAGAGGTTGGAAATGATTAGGAATAAACTGCTGAGATGAGGCCACAAAAAAGTAGCTTATCCTCTGCCCCATCTTTCATAACCTGGCTCCTCATTTCGGTCCCTTCCCTTCTTCCCATCCACCCCACAACCAGAAAATACATATATATATATATATATATATATATATATATATGGAAAAAATATATATTAAAACACATACAAATGGAATATAGAGAAAAATATATATGGAAAAACATATATATGAAAACATATACATATGGAATATATAAAAAAGATATATGGAAATATATATATGAAAACATACATATGAAATATATATGTGTATATAGACATATGGAAAGCATACATATGGAATATATATATATATATATATAGAGAGAGAGAGAGAGAGAGAGAGAGAGAGAGAGAAACTAGAAGCATCATATAGTCTCATTCATCCTGGGGCTTAATTCTGTTCAGGGTCTGTTCCTTTTCCATCTAGCACACATCCTGGAAGATAGATAAGGCTGCATTGGGTCTTAGCTCTGAGGGTCACCGACAACCTCAGCCCCAACATCACTAAATCAATGTATTTTCTTTGAGGATCTTTGGGTACCTTCATTCATGTAAAATCCAGGCAGCTTATTCCACAAACCAGACATACCTGAATGATAAGCTGTTCAGACACTTGCTCTGGGACCTTCATTATCCATGTATGGCACTGATTCAAACAAAACAAACCAGTTTCAAAATATACACACTTCAATCCAGGCATGGTGGCGCACGCTTGTAATCCCAGTACTTGGGAGGCTGAGATAGGAG
>PVJS01064956.1:0-10101 GCA_004027185.1 Glis glis | reverse complement strand
CTGTTATTCCTCAGATATGACGTGGAAAAATCATTCTTTTTTTTTTACTGTTTCTGGCAAACCTTACTAGAGAGTAATTTATAGAGAAGAAGTCATGGATGAACTTTGTAGTGTTTCAAGTTAATGAGAAAACTCATATCTAAATTTCCCTCTTGGGCACAGTAGAAATGGGATTTCAACACTATTATTCAATAATGATTGGACGGAGTATTCCCTAACTTAACAAAGAAATTTACTTTCTGGCTAAGACCAAAACCAGGCAATTTCTGTTAAGTGGAGATTTCCCCACTTAAAAGTGGGTGGCAGAGAAAGTGGATTATATAACCTTTCTCTACTGAAAATACTCTATCAATATTTAGCTGTAACTAGCAAACTCCAAATGCCGTAATGAACTATGCGCGA
The DNA here is from genome assembly GCA_004027185.1 of Glis glis. Lineage (NCBI taxonomy): Eukaryota > Metazoa > Chordata > Mammalia > Rodentia > Gliridae > Glis > Glis glis. The sequence goes on along the minus strand of PVJS01064956.1, from coordinate 9,699 downwards.
GGTTTTTCTACTTTTTTTCCTTCTTAGATTTGCAGGTTGATGTCATATCAACTAAGTGGATTAACTAGTCTCCCTCGTTATCCTAGAAACTGAGGCAGAGAGAGACAAAATGGTTTCCCAAAGCAAAGTTAGAACATCGAGCTAGTGTAATGAACTCACATTTAGAGGCAGGTTTTGGGTGACATTCCCAGGAAAGTGAATTTGCAAAAATACAGTCCCTTGGCAATCGGAAGTTAATAATACATATTCCCACCGGCATGTTATGAAAGATAAATGAGATAATATATGTGATATGCCTCCAGATCCTCAGAAGAAAGGTACTATACAAATCCAAAGCATTGTTATGAATAATAACAACAATTAAAAATAATGCAACTTTCTTTGATCTACTTGCCTGAAATAAAACACCTCCTTTGGAATATATCACTCCAGAAGTACATTTCTTGATGTACATTTCTGCCAGTCGGTCGTCACCACCGATTTGCTGTAGGTCTTCCGAATATGAACTTTTGTGGCTTCATTATTTTCTATGATGGGTAAGTTGCATTTCCCATAACGGCACCATTCAGTGAAAGCAATTTTGGTTCTGGTTCATTTGCAATTTCCTCAAGTTAACAGCTCAAATGCATAACCAAATCCTTGGTGGTCAACACTTAAATTATGGAAGAATGCTCCTGTTCCCTTCTGCCATGGATGAGAAGTATTAGAACACCTGCTTCATTCGGCCCCTCAGGATTATAAACTACTAGGAGAGGCTGAGATTTGCTATCTTCCTATCTCTCAAGGCACTCCATCTGAATTTGAAAGCAGAGCCGAGACCTCACAGACCTGCAGGGACCCCAAACACTTCCCCTAGACTCCCGTCAGCTCTGCCCTTCATCTGACCAGCTGTAGACAGAAAATAGCCTTTCCGGAGCTCCCTGCCAAGGGAAGCTGATTTCCTGGTGGCTGAGCTGAGATTGCAAGCACTCAGTCACACCTGAAGCATCAAGATACCCTCCAGCTCTCTGTCATTCATTAAATTGAATTTTTTCTTTCTCTCTCTCTCTTTTTTTTTTTTGGTGGTACCAGGAATTGAACCCAGGGCATTCTACCTCTAAACTACATGCTACGCCTTCAGTCCTATTTTATTTTTATTTTGAAACAGAGTCTCACTGAGGTTAGCCTGGAACCTGCGATCCTCCTATCCTCCTATCTCAGCCTCCCAAGTACTGGGAATAGAAACATGCACCATTGCACCTGGCTTAAATTGTTTTTTCCTAAGCTGCTGAAAGATAAAGGAGTGCTTCTATACTGCCCCCAGCAGATGGGGTAGTGTCTGGGGGTTTTCTTGTCACTTTAGGGGAAAGCTGTTTTGGCTACAAAAGGTCTGCTTTCTGCTAGCCTCCCCTGACCTGAGGGCCAAGCTTCAAGTTCCAGTGGTGCATTTGGGAGACCATCCTAGGAAGCACCAGGAGAGGAGGGAGAAGTGAGACAGGAGGGAAGCCAGCCAATAAATGGAGCTCAGTCCTGCTGGGGAACACTGCAAGATGGGATGGAACACATCTGGGAGTTTTCCCTGCCAAGGGACTAGGGAGCTGGGGTCTTCATCCACTGACTCAGCTTAGGCATTGTGGAGGGCTACCAGGGGGGAAGAGCATGGGGAATGAACTCTTTGGCATTTCCCACCTGCTTTTGGTGCAGGCCAGGGAGTTGCCAGTAGCCAGGGGTGCCTGAAGGAAAATCACATAGGTGTTCACATCTGAAAGCCAACAGGCCACTGGCTGTGCCCAGGAACACGGACAACCTGGCGTGGCCACCCAGAGACGCATAGACAACGAACCTGAGAGAGCGACCCCTCTGACTTGCACAGGGGCTCCCCTCTTTCTCAGAAGCATTGCACTCTAGAAGAGAACCTTTGGGATGGATTTTCCTTCTCTCCATTGGCCCTTCCACTATGACTACCTTCCCCTCCAGGAGGATCTTACTGGGGACAAACTCCCAGTGTAGTCAGTTGAGAGTTGCCTAATGTTTCAGTCAGCATTCTCACTACTGTGACCCCAAATACCTGATGACCACAACTTAGAGGAAGGAAGATTGATTTGCTCACAGTTCTGGAGGTTTCAGAGGTTTTAGTCCATGTCATGTATGAGACATGGCAGCAGGAGGCAGAGAGAGTACAAGTGGAAGGACTCTGTTCTTACATGATGGAGATTAGAAGCAGAGAGAGAGAGAGAGAGAGAGAGAGAGAGAGAGAGAGAGAATGAGCACACAAGGGGAAGAAGGATATATATACAGTCCCCAAGGCCACACCCCCAGGGACCCCTCCTCAGCCACCAAGCCCGCCTCTAATATGTCTCCCCTGTCTATGACATGAGGCCTGGGGGGGGCATTCTAAAACAATCTAAACCTACCAATAACGCCTACCAATAAGAAACCCAAATTGCTCAGACAAATTTCAGTTGCTAAGGCCCAGGAATACTGTCATCTCGCAGATTGTACTGACACTTCTGGCCCAACTACCTTCTCTTTCCTTTCCTCGCCCTCACCTCATTCATTCCTCCAGGCAGGAAGAAATGAAAGCAGACCTCCGACCAAAAGCTTATGGACTGTTGTACATTAAGTATGACTTATTAGGCCTGAAAACCAGAAGCGATACTGCTTTGTTTTTATTGCACAATTTATTTTGAAGAAAGCCTCTCAACTAGTTTGTGTTCCACACGTTTTTGGATAGCCTTTGGCTGTAAGCACTAAAATTCTAACCTATCTGGGTTAAGTGTCAGCAGCTGAAATTAAAATCCCATGTAAGTTCAAACTATTTCCACTGAACTAACTCAGCCAATTCTTGTGGTGACAGGTCGCTGAACATGTTTGAAGAAATGTCCTAATGGAGCTTGGTATAGAATAAAAAGTAAAGGAACTGCAGTTATGGTCCTCTATTTTGCTTTGTTCTTGACTATCTCCAGCCCCATGCACCACCAGCCCCAGTATCTGTTCTGGGGAGAACCAAAGTAGAGAAAACTAAACAGGCCCTAGGGAAGGGGTTCAAATGCTGAGAAATCCAGTCAAAGAGACAACAGGGAGAATCCCTCTTCCTCTTTCCACACCAAACCCCATGTCCACAAACAAACAGAACATCCCTAAAGAGTCTAATAATCATCAACCAATGACAGTTTTTTTTCTTTTTTGTATTGGGGATTGAACCCAGGGGCATTCTACCTCCAAGCTACACCCCAGCCCCTTTTCATTTTTTTTACTTTGAAACAGTGTCTCACTAAGTTGCTGAGGACCTCTCTAAGTTGCTGAGGCTAGCCTTGAACCTGTGATCCTCCTATCTCAGCCTCCCAAGTACTAGGATTACAGGTGTGCAGCACCACACCTGGCAACCAACAAAGATTTAATGATAGAAGCAGCCTAGTATTATGACAAGGACATAGAGAGACTGCTTTTGCTCAAAGCAGTGACTCTTTACTTAGACCTGAAGATGCCCTCTGGGAACTAAAGGCAAGAGAAAGCCTGTCATCACTAACTTCCTGTTATATCTGTCTCCCTGATTATCTTAAACTTTGAGTCCAGTCTCTGCTCAGCTCTGCACGTAGGCATGTTAATCATTTAAGGAGTATTCATCTAAAAGCTAGAGACACAAGGTTTATTAGCCCTAAATTTACCTAACCTATCTTGTCCCCCATCATGGCTGAGGCAAGATTGGCAGCGTCCTGTGTCAGCCCCCTGAAGTGGCGCCTAGAAGTTTTGTTCATTCTCCCACACGTTCCCAGAACAGCAGGAACAATCATCTCATGAGAACTGAATTGCCCCCTTCCAGAATCACAGGTCAGATAAATATTTTGCATCTGCAAAGTCCCCTCAGATGCTAATGACTTCTCCAGAGTCACCTCAGAACCCTAACTGGGGGAGTAATCTACCAGACCACTGTTTGACCAAGACTGCTTAGTTATGCATACCCCCCCATTTTTCCTCTATTTAAACCTAAAGCTCCTATCAGCACCCTGAACACAGGGCTAGCTGCCGGATCTCGCTTTGCCTCCCCAATAGGGCCATGTTGATTAAAGTTTCCTTTCCTGCTTTTACCTTCACATGTGAGTGTGTGTGGTGCTGGGGATTGAACCCAGGGGCATTCTACCTCTGAGCTACACCCTCAGACCTTTTTATTTTTTGTTTTGATACAGGGTTTCACTAAGCTGCTGACAGCCTAAGTTACTGACAGCCTCACTAAGTTGCTGAAACTGGCCATGAATCTGCGATTCTCCTGTCTCAGCCTCCTGAGTGCTGGGATGGCAGGCACACGCTACCATGCCAGGCTTACCATTACCTTTTCTTTTTGATTTGTAGGAACCCCCAGAGTCAGGCCTATGGCCTAGGACTCAGGTAAAAAACATTATTCTGAGCCGGGCATGGTGGCGCACGCTTGTAATCCCAGTACTTGGGAGGTGGAGACCGGAGGATCCAGATTCGCGGCAAAAACAAAAACAAAAAAACATTATTCTGGAATGATCAGTGAAGGGAAGGTAGGCAGCCTGAGTGTCCCTAGCCCTGTGTAGACTGGGGAAACTTGATTAATTTAGGATTCAGAAGTAACCTGGGGGCTGGGTGTGGTGGCACATGCTTGTAATCCCAGTTCTTGGGAGGCTGAGACTGGAGGATCCGGGTTCACAGCCAGCCTCAGCTACTTAGCGAGGCCCTCTGCAACTTAGTGAGACCCTGTTTCAAAATAAAGAATCAAAAATAGGGCTGGGGGTGTAGCTCGGAGGTAGAACGCCCCTGGGTTCAATCCCCAGTACCACACACACAAAAAAAAGAAAGAAAAAAGAAAAAGTGGAACAAGCGCAGCTTCAGAGGCAGAGAAAGCTGCCTTCAAATCTCAATGGCACCACTCTCTTTGGAGTCACTGATTAATTTCCATGTGCATTGTGCCCTAACTAGTTGTTAATATATTTTTTCCTTTTAACCTCACCCTCATATCTCAAAACGTACACAAATTCAGTTGGCTTACATATTCATTAGGAGAACAAATGGGGTAGTCTTTTTTTTTTTTGCGGTACCGGGGATTGAACCCAGGGGCATTCTACCTCCGCGCTACACCCCCAGCCCTATTTTTTATACTTTATTTTGAAACCAGGTCTCATGAAGTTGCAGAGGGCCTCACTAGGTAGAGAGAGAGAGAGAGAGCTGAGGCTGGCCGCGAACCCGGATCCTCCGGTCTCCGCCTCCCAAAGTACTGGGATTACAAGCGTGCACCACCACGCCCGGCTTGTAGTCTTTTTTTTTTAAGTAAGGGAAAGTATATCTTTCAATCAGCCCCACTGGTTGTCCCTAGACCACTGACTTCTTTAGGGAAGCAGGTGCTTGCGGCCAATTAGGGGACGCAGCTATAAATGAAGCCAGGCCATCCTCTTACCCATCCATCTCAATGCCTGGAGCTCCAGGGTCCAGAGCTTGACAGTGTAGCAGTGTAGGAGCAAAGAGAATTCTCCTAGCCAGGTGTGGTAGCACACGCTTGTAATCCCAGTATTTGGGAGGCTGAGACCGGAGGATCCGGGTTCGCGGCCAGCCTCAGCTACTTAGTGAGACCCTCTGCAACTTAGTGAGACCCTGTTTCAAAACAAAGAATAAAAAATAGGGCTGGGGGTGTAGCTCGGAGGTAGAATGCCCCTGGGTTCAATCCCTGGTACTGCCAAAAAAAAAAAGAGAGAGAGAATTCTCCTTTCCCCCTCTGAAGGTTTGATATTTGAATCTCTGGAATAAATTGACAATAGAAAAAAAACACACACATTTATTAATGTGTATGTATGCAAAATATGACTCAAAGAAAGGCCAGATGGTTGAATTGTTTGTGTGCGTGTGTGTATGTGTGTGTGTGTGTGTGTGTGTGTGTGTGTGTGTGTCGCTGGGGATTGAACCCAGGAGTATTCTACCTCCAAGATACACTCCCAGCCCTATTTTTATTTTATTTATTTATTTTTTTTTGCAGTACTGGGGATTGAACCCAGGGGCATTCTACCTCCGAGCTATACCCCCAGCCCTATTTTTTATTCTTTATTTTGAAACAGGGTCTCACTAGGTTGCTGAGAGTCTTACTACTTGCTAAGGCTGTCCTCGAACCTGCAATCCTGCTGTCTCAGCTTCCCAAGTGCTAGGATTACAGGCATGCACCACCATGCACAGCTTATTTTTTTATTTTGAAACAGGGTCTCACTAGGTTGCTGAGGCCGGCCTCGGGCCTGCAACCCTCCTGTCTCCGCCGCTCAAGTACTGGGATTACAGGCATGTGCCATCACACCTGGCTTGGGTATCGTTTTCTGAACTCCAACAGCAGCTGCCTCCAAGGAGAGATTTGGTGACAGAGAAACTTAAAAAGGATTTGTGGGAAATTGTTCCCTGGAAATGTGCTTTGACATCCTCTCGTCTGTAATCTTGAGGAAAATCCAGTAAACACCGAGATGATTTTCATGGATTTGCTTTTGGAGTCAGATTATATTTCTTTCCCATGTCATATCATGCCTCGATGGACCCAGAGCTCACCTCACAAACACGTCACTTGGGCAGGCCCATGGAAGCCTGTGCTCAGAAGGGCTCTACACTTGATTTAATGCTCTGCTCTTGCCTTCTTGAAATTCTTAAGAATTTTATATTTGAAGTTATGTTTTGTAAATGAAGTCTAATGGGATAATGGAACATGAGTGGGAGCAAAAGAGATATATTCTCTAAGAATGTCCACTATTTCTCCCCACTCAATTTAGGAATAGCTTTTTTGGGGGGAGGGTACTAGGGGTTGAACCCAGGGGCATTCTACCTCCAAACTACACCCCCAGCCTTTTAAAAAAATTTTTTTTGAAACAGGGTCTCACTAAGTTGCTGAAGAGCTCCTTAAGTTCCAAGACTGGCCTCGATCCTGCAATCCTCCTGTCTCAGCCTCCCAAGTACTGGGATCACAGGCATACACCACCACCCCGGCTAGGTACAGATTTTGTCATGTTCTATGAGCATCTAATCCCAGTGAACCCACAATGCATGAGACTCAAAGCTAATATAAGTTAAGTGTGTTACATCCACAAGTGAGTAAGCGGGGTTACTGACAGTTGTGAGAGGTCAGTTTTTCCATACAAACTAGAATTTGCTTTGAACACCGAAAGAAAGCTATGACATTCCGAAAAACATGAATGACTCAGTGACCTTATCATACCTTTTCTTATTCATGTTACTTCTCTGTATTAACGAACCACTTACACAGAAAATGATAACACGAGAAAAGGCAAAGACAGGACAACCTTTTCCCTTTCCTTTCAGCCCTTCCGTACTCATCAGTAAGCCAAAAGTAGAGAGTGTTCTTAGAATGTGCGGGTATCAAAAATTAAATAAAAGCTGGGCATGGTGGACCCACGCCTGTAATCTCAGTACTTGAGAGGTTGAGACAGGAGGATCACAGGTTCAAGGCCATCCTCAGCTACTTAGTGAGGCCCTCCACAACTTAGTGAGACCTTGTTTCAAAACAAAAAAATAAAGTAAAAAATAGGGCTGGAGGTGTAGCTCAGAGGTAGAATGCCCCTGGGTTCAATCCCCAATACTAAAAAAAAAAATGAAATGAAAAAGGGTTATTTTGCACAACATTTTCACCGTTCTGGTAAGGATAAAATCCATATACACAGATAAACTACAGAATATGAATTATGTCATTTGATGATTCCACATATGAGTTCAAGGCTATTACAGTTTGGATCTTAAATGTTCCCCAAAAGCTTGTGTGTTGAAGGCTCGGTCCCCAGCTGATGGTGACATTGATAGGTTGTGAAAATTGGAGGAGGTAGGGCCCAGATGGAAGAAGAAGTAACTAGGGGTGTGCCCTGGAAGGAGATATTGAACCCTGGCCCCTTCCTCTCTCTTCACTTCCCAGCTGCCATGAGGTGAGCAGCTTTTCTCCATCACATGCTCCCTGCCATAATACTCGGCCTCACTCCAGGCCTAAAGAGACAGAGGCAGTGGCCATGAACTGAAACCATGACCTGAAATAAATCTTTCCTCCTTTAAGTTGATTTTCTCAGGCATTTTGTTATAGCAACAGAAAACTGACTAACACAAATGCCCTCAGATTTTCATTTAAATCTGTCACTCTACAGCATAAAGCTGAATGGTAAAATTTATGGTAACATTGTCCACCCACATCTCTCGCTTTCCTCCTCCCACAGCACAGGGAGGGCCTTTCGCTGAAGTTGCCCTGTCTACCTAAAGGACAGATTCCCCAGAAGACTAACTCACAAAAAGAAAAACTAGAGTTGGCCCCACACTCAGAGCCCAGGCAAACTTTGTTCCAGGCTATTATCTGTTCTTTGGATCCATTCATCTCCCCTAAAAAAAAAATCATTCACTACTCCTCTAAAATTTCCTACAAACCCCATTTTGTTCTCACCTATGATGGTGTCTTTTGTTTTTGTTTTGGTACTGGAGATTGAACTAGGGGCATTCTACCTCTGAGCTACACCCCCAGCCCTTTTATTTATTTATTTATTTATTTATTTATTTATTTATTTTTGTGGTACTGGAGGTTGAACCCAGGGACATTCTCCCTCTCAGCTATGCCCCCAGCCCTACTTCATTTTTATTATGAAATAGGGTCTCATTAAGTTGCAGAGGGCTTTGCTAAATCGCTGAGGCTGTCCTCAAACCTACGATCCTCCTGTCTCAGCCTCCAAAGGGATTACAGGTGTGGGCCACCACACCCTGCATAAAGGCAGAGTTTTTTTTTCCAGTGCTGGGGATTGAACCCAGAGCCTTGCAGGTGCTAGGCAAGTGCTCAGCCACTGAGCCACATCACCCTCTTTTTAATTTTTTCTTTTGAAACAGGATCTCGCTGAATTGCTGACGTTGCAATCCTCCTGACTCTGTTTCCAGCAGCCCTTTCCTGGAATCCTACAGTACCTATACAATGATTGCAAGAAGGGAATTGCCTTTGGCTTATTTTTTAAATTGTATTAAAATATATATAATACACAAATTTGCCATTTTAACCACATTTTAGTGTACAGTACTGTGGCATTTACATTCACATTATTGTCCAACCATCACCACCATCCATCTTGCAGCTTCTTAATTGCAGCTAGATCCTGTCTATGGCTGTTTTTCTGAAATTCTAAGTCAAAGAGGGCAAAAGAAAAAAATAAAGCATGAAAAATAATTTTATAAAAGTGGCCTAATCCTTGGCTGAGAGAGAGCCAAGAAGAAAAGGTCACCAGCATGAATCTAAGAAAGTGTGAGATAAAGGGACGTCCAGGGGCACAGAGTCCAACAATCCTCTTTTACATAGTGTCAAGTCCCAGAAAAAAACCTTTTATGAAGCAATGTATTTTATCAGACTTAACTGTAGTAAGGAAGAACACTATCTTTCTGTCTCCATAGATCTCAAAAGGGGTAAGATGTAGAGGATCTTTATAAAGTTTTAGGGCCATGCCGGGTATTGTGGTACATGCCTATAATCCCAGTACCTGGGAGGGTGAGACAGGAGGATTGCAGGTTTGAGGCCAGCCTCAGCAACTTAGGGAGACACTGTTTCAAAATTAAAAATAAAAGGACTGGGGGTGTAGGTCACAGTTAGAATGTTCCTGGGTTCAATCCCCAGTTTAAAAAACAAAGTATTAGAGCCGAGTGTGGTGGCGCACGCTTGTAATACTAGTACTTGAAAGGCTGAGACAGGATGATCACAGGTTCGAG